>JACDJE010000117.1:607831-780210 GCA_016647715.1 Pavo muticus | reverse complement strand
GCCGCCCCGCTCCCCGCGCCGTGCCCCGTGGCGCGGACCCCCAATCCGCCCCCGCCATGCCCCTCGCAGCCCGGAGCGGGCACCGCGGCGAAGGAGAAAAGCCCCCAAAGACCCGAGCGCGGAGCCCCGGGAGCAGCCGCGCCCGCAGGTAACGCTCCCTCCCGAGGGCCCGCGGCCCGCACATCGGGGTCACCCCACGGCCGCCCCTTCCAGTCCCAGCTCGCTTTTTAACCGAAGTGCAGCAGCCGAAGGACGCGTTCGGCGCGGAGGTACCGGGCCGCGCAGTGCCCCACACCCAGCCCACACCTGGGCAGGCGGAGGGCTGCGGGCGTCGGGGTCGGTGCGGGGAATTCGCCGCTGGACGGGGCCACCCCGCCGCCCCGCGCGTTCCGGGCCGAGGAGCGTCGCGTTCGTTGTCCCCGATAGCGGCGGTGCGCGGTTTCGGCCGAGTTTTTAGGAATAACGTTATGTCGGTCTGTGCGCTGCTTCTGTCCCGTGAGGGGGGGATTCGTGGTGTGTTGTGGGGGAGAACGGAGAGAGACTCTGGGGGGTATGGAAAGGTGTACAGAGGAATGGTGTAGGCGAACATCTCAGAGAACGTCTCCAGGTGCGGTGCGTGGCGCTTAATTCAGCGCGCCGAAGTGAAGGGGACACCCGCGACGGCCGCGCTGGGAACTTTTTCTTATTTCACCGCAAAAACGGGAACCAGACGGGGGAACGGAGCCGGCGGCGGCGGCTTTGGACGCGTCCCCGCGGCGTGACGGCCGCTCGGGCCGGGATTCGTTCCCATTCCTACAGAACCGCCGCGAAAACGCGCAGCTGCTGCCCCGCGGCCCCTTAGCGATAGCGCTTCGTGCTGTGGGCAGAGTGGCGACGGGCCGGGCCGGGGCTTGGGGAGAAGGGACGATCCCCGGCGCCTGCTACTCGGGGCGGCCGAGCAGGGGCCGCTGTCACTGTCACTGTCACTGCCACTGTCGTGGGGTCCGCAGGTCCCTTGGATCCCTTCCCGCGGCTCTTTCGGGCCGCTGTGGTGTGGGGACTTCTCGTTTTCCGCGATTTACAGCGGGTTTACAGCGAGTTAAAATGAGCCACGATAGTTGGGAAAAAGCACAAAACACACAACGAACCTAAGCGAACCAAACCAACCAAACCGAACCTCCAACTCCCAGAGAAACAGAACGAAAAAGCCTCAAAACAAACGGAACAGCAGAGGAGACCGAGGCGGCTCAGAGCGGCCGCTCGGGCCGCGTCTCGTCGGGCCGCTGCCGGCCAGGGACAAGCACCGAGTGCGGGGTCACACTCTGCCCCGAGAGCTCTCCGGCTCCGGACAGCCCCGGGCTGGGATGCGGCGGCCGCGGGCTGCAGGTGCGGGGCCGGGCACCTCCGAACTACCGGCGCCCGAGGGGACCCGCGACTCCCGGCAGCGGGGAGGTATCGTCGGGGTCGCTCCACCGAGGTCTTGTTGCGTCCGCAGGCGCCCGGGAGCGGCGGGCGTCGAGGATGCCCACAACTTCCGCATCGCCGTCCCGCGCCCACCCGGGCGGCCCCTCCCGCCCCGCGCCTTCCCCCGTTCGGAGCTCGGGACCGGCTCCGACGGCAGCGCGGTCTGCGGGGGCCGCCCTGAGCTCCGCGCCCGGCGGCGGCCCGCGGTGCTGCAGCTCCCCCTGGAGGTACCGAGCAATACGGAACCCCAGCGCCGGGTTCCTCGCAAGGCAGCACGGAGCGGCGCGTTGCTGTTCCCGCGGCGAGGAACGGATTAACCGTTGCCGTCGTTCAGATTAACATTCAATGATTCCTCTGGCAGTGTAACCCTGGGGCAAAGCTTCACCGCTCCCCGCGCTCCGGGCGCTGCGGGCACGTTCGCTCCCCGCCCCGGGAGCTGCCCCGCCGCTTCCCCGCCGGCTCCCGGCACCGTGCAGAGCCGCCGGGGCTGCCCCAGGGCTGCAGCGGGGCTGGCGGAGCGGTGCGGCGGGGCCGGGGCAATCCGAGAGCTGCGGGTCTTACGGGAGGGACTGCCCCGATAGTCGGGCCGGTGCCTGCAGGTTCTCGGGCTGCGCGCCGGGGGCTTCTTTATTACTATTATTACTTCATTTTTTATTTAAAACATTATGTATTTTAAGGAAAAAGTGACCGTCCGTCGATCTGCCATCCGATTTCGCTGGTGCCTCTTGGTGTCTCAGCAGTCCCCTACTTCATTTCGATTGATTTTTGTTGTTATTTTTAATAGCCCGCTCACGGCGAGCGGGTTTCACGATCGCCCGTAGAGGCAGGAGCTTAGGAGCTCCGCGGGCTCCCGCAGCACCCGCTCTGCATCACCCGTCCCAGCCCCGCACAACATCGCCGCGATTCATCGCGGAGGCAATCCCGCACACTGAGGGGACAGCGGGCTGCAGCCCGACGGGCACCAGGCCGGGGATCCCCGGTGTCTGCCGGGACCTCACGGACTGCAGAGCCCCGGGCGGGTCTGTGCCCTTCGCTGCTGGGAATGAGGAGATGGGCACCGGTGAATTTCGGCAGCTGGCCGCGGCTGGGGGGCTCATGAGGCTGGCAACCTCAGAGCCAAGTGTTAGGGGGGGAAATCTGAAGGGAATACTGCACAGAAGCCATACACTGGTTTAAGAAATGCCGTTGCGCATTTGTACTCCAGCCTTGTAACTCACTTAGGATGTAAGAATTCCAAGGCAAGCTGAGAGTGGGGCCCGTGCATTTTGTTCTGTCGCTTACGTCAAATAACTCTGCATCCTTCTGAGGACTTTTTGTAGCCCAGTGAACAGCTCAGTTTGTACAGACGGGGTTAGTGCTGCGGGGTGAAGGTCAGCAAACAACAGCAAAGCCCAGAAGGGTGTTTGCAGTTTTGAGTGAGCAGAATACATATGGTCAATGATACAGCTGCGGGCTGAGCACTGATTTGTTTATGCTAGCACGATGCTCTGAAACCAGGGCTGTTCTGCTCAACCCTTGTGTGCTGTAATCCTCTTTACCCGCCCTCCACATGTGTGTTTCCTGCTTTCAGCATGCATTCTCCGTGTCTAAACTGCAGCAAACTCTGTGTTATAAACCAGGGCAATACAGAGCACTTCGGGGGTTTTCAGAGTATTGCGACCACGGTGCAAGCATATGCAAATCATCACATACAGCTGTGCACAATGCATGTACTAATCCCTGCATGCTCTCTCAATTGTTTGTGGCATCAGATTTGAAGAAAAACACAATAATGGATATTCTGAATAAGCACCGATTGTTCCTGGGCATACTCACCCCTAGGATGCCCAGACAGACCTTGCTGATGGAACACTGCATTTCTGAGCAAAACTGGAGACTTCTAAAGAGGGGACTGAAGGTTCTCAAACACAAGGAAATTGAGGGAAAATGCACCACAGTGTGACATTTGAAAGCTCTGCAGGAGGGCATGTATCTATGGAATATCATCCAGAGAAGTACTTCAATGTATGCTTGAGCTCTTCTCTACCCAAACAGGGTGCTGCCCAAGCAAGTGCCCCACCTTCTCCGTATGCTGACGTCACACACTCAGCATGCGTTTTACCACTGTTTTTAAAGATCTCCTGAATCGAGGCCATTCCTGTTAGAATGTCTCATGAACAGTAGTTTATTAAAAACAAAAATAAAAACAAGAGTACCTACTGCTCCAGGCAAGGTTGTCTTCAATACTGGTGTCTCTTGGCTGTCCCATGCCACCTTTTAGCAGCCCAGCAGCTGGGAGGATGCTGCTCCAACCCAAGCTTGGGGATGTGATTGCAGTGTGCGCTGGGGGGGTTTCAGAGCAGAGTAGTCTGGATCTACTGTGTAGAATGGGAAAAAGATAAATTTTTCCATGATCTCTGAGGGAATTCTGTCTGAACCCTCCATGGCCACTGTGGAGATGGACAAGAGCATGACCCCACTTTGGAGGAGAAAGGTTGTATAGTCAGAGAAGGGCTGGGAAGGGAATAGGTCAGATGGAGGACAGCAGGCAGAGAGCAGGAGGAACCAGAGTGAACCCGAGCAGGGAGTGGGCAGTGGGCTTCTCCCTCCTCTACTCACAGACCTTGTTTTCTCCTCCCATGGCGGTTGATCCTTGCTCAGAGGACAGCATCCAGCTCACTCTCCTTAGTTTCCTTCCCAAATCCCTGAAAAGTAACTGAGGGACCTACACGGGCTGGAAAAGTGGGGGATGGAAGCTGGTGGAAAAGTGTTTCCCATTCCCCCTGTGCAAGGCAGCACGGTATGCCCAGTAAAGGCTACTGGTGATTGCTGCAGCTCTGCCCTGTTTGCACTGCCTGCTCCATTCGTTTGACCTGCTCACCCTCCATAGGCTGGGGAAGCCTATTAGTGGGTTATATCGCTCGTCCAAACACCCCTCTGGGAACGGTTTCCAAGAAAAATACAAAGCTCATTCATTTCAACAGCAGAACTCATTTTAGCCGCAAGAGAAGTGCTGAAAGCCCAGGCCGTTGCACTGCAGCAGAACCAGAAGTGCCTCCAGGCTGCTATTTTGAGCTTCACAGATGGATGGAGAAGGGAAAAAGATACCTCAGCCTCACTGCGGACTTCCAAGTGCAGTATGAATTCCCCTTTTCCACTTCATTTGTCCTGATGATTGCCGGTTGTTCAAATGCAACCAGGACCGTCTGAACCTCCCCGCTGTGCTTGTCAGGAGGCTGCCCACATAGGTACAGCTGTGCCAGCTGTTGAGGAAGGCTGCATCTGCATGGGGGGAAGCAGCGGAGACCCTGGGACAAGAAACAATTTGGGGTGAGGGTCCCTGGCTATGGAGGAAGATGGGGTTCAAGGAGCCTGAGAGCTAATGACAGAAATCAAAGCTCACCATAATAAGGGAAAAAAGATTTTCTGAATCTCAGAAAGCCCCCACAGGGAGACTCTTGATGCCACCTGAAAGGATTCTTGGACAAAAGGAATCTCACATAGAACCTGCAGGTGGAGAAATCTCCATGGCTTTGGCCAGAGGGCTCTGCCCGACGCGGCACAGTAAGAACTTCCGCTGGGAAGGAGAGGCAAGCAAATACAGTGTGGTGTGTTGCCGTCAGTGGGAGCTGGTGTGAAGCAGTGTGGGGCCAAAGCAGCAGTGCCGGCACCGCCGGGATCTGCAGAGGAGACCGCCCAAAATGTCACCAGCGGCCCAGCAGGGTAACCCTGACCTGTCTCCAGCCTCCAAGCAGACAGCTCTTGAGCAAATACAAACACACAGTTATTAAAGAACACTTCAACAATGACAGTAACAAAATAGAGTGAAGCGAAGCCAAAACTGCAGGTCTGTTTTATTCAAAGCATAATATTTATAGACGACAGATACTGAAAGGCAGTGCAATTGGTTCCAGGACCATCCCTATACTTAGATAGTGGCAGCACACTTGAACGTGCCTGCCTCCTGAAACACAGCGAGATAGGAATACTAGTTTTTCAGAAGGAGTGTTTTCATTCTTAGAGCAGTTACGTGTGCCTGGTAAACAAGAATATTAGAAACAATTTACTGGTAGAATTACAGGTGGAGCCTGAAATGCTAAAAGGCTGTTCAAAGCATCACTTAGGTCTGATCAAGTTCAGCATTAGTCTCATGTTATCTTTCTCCCCCCACAGTGGTTTCAAGAAGATATATAAAAGCAGAGCGGAGCTGATGTTTACTTTAGCAGCTAATGGTTCCTCAAATCTACCACAACTTCTAAGGAGCAGATAAAAGCAGCTGCAAGAGTGATCTAGAAGTAAACATCCAGAAGAAAACATAACTGCAATCAAAGTTCCAGCTGTTCTCTTCCCAATTCTTATCAGGATTCTTTTTAATCAGACATTTTGAAGTCACAGGCTTACTTCCAACAGCTTTTGCCCATACATATATATATATATGTAAGTCCCTTGAAATATTACAGAAGTTCTGTTTCACATCAAAATAGTGTACATTGTCACTGAAATTATTAATTTTCTTTTCTTCATCCCCCATGTTCTCTCTGGGCCCCTCTTTGCATCTGGCATGTGTACTGATACTCGAGATGACAAATACTGATAACTGCGAAGCTGCAGTGCTGCATACTTCCACAGCACGCGGCTCAGCCAGCGCTAGGCATTGATTTATGTGCTGTACTCTGTTCCACAGCACAAGGTTGTTTTTTTTTTTCCTAATTCCATACCTTTAATCCTTGCCACCTTCAACCTAGCATGTGTCAAATTTCCATCTTATTGTTGCAGCTGTGGTTTCTTAAAACTAAAGTACATTTCTTGAAGGCAGCGGCACATTCTTAAGTTTAATCACAGATTTAAATGTTCAATTGCTCAAAGAATGCCTGGGCTCATTAAAATGTGATGGTAGTTAGAAGGTTTATTCTTTTTCCACCTATTAAATGGTTTATAGCAAGGTTTTAAAAAACAAATTAGGGATGTTCGGGATGACTCTTTATTCAATCCAAATCTGTAGAAAGTGTAGTAATTTATGGAGAGGTAGAGACTCTAATCTTGGGGTTCTCATCAGTAAAGAGGTTGTTTACAAAATACACGGGACAGAAGAAAGCTCTCCTTCACATAAAAAGTCTTCCACGGGTGTATAGATGAACGGACACAAACTCTGCCATCTAGGTACCATGTTACATAGGGTGGTGACTCCATGACCCCACAGAACAAGACAGCCTGAGAAGTTGGCATTGCCCAGGGATCTATACGCTTGAAAGGAGCTGCAAAAGTGAGGGATTTTGGTTGTGATCTTCACTGCCGGAAGAGAATACCCAGATTTCCTGTGCTCTCCTATGGAAAAAGAAGCAGAGGCTGGATGCTATAAATATTCCTCCAAGAACTTGAAGTGAGTGTTCCATGCTACTGTCGCATCTGCTCAGGGCAGCTGTCTGTCCGTGCAACGGCTCTTCCTGCAGGTGAGCTGCTGGAGAAGTCTCTGCCTGTATGTCAGCCGTTTCAGCCCAGGGTCTGGCACGGTAACTTAAGTCCACTTTTATCATCCTTAAAAGCGAAGACATCAGTGTTCTCCACCAGAGCAGCTGAAATATGTCCTAATCCAGGAAAAGGCCAAGAAAATAGCCGAGAGCAGTAAGAACTTAAACTGCTGCAAAAAATCTGCCAGAGGACATCTGTCAAAGCCCAAAGAGTTCCAGTTATGTATGATTTCATTTGATCCCAGAGGCTAAATAATGTACAGGAAAGATTTAATAATGTTATGCAGATTATGTGTGGAAATGTAAAAGGAACCAGATACAATGCCAGTTTGAAAAATGTTAACGTGCTCATAGCACTATTATTGCCACAGAGTCAGAAAACACAGCTTGAGCAATAGACTATGATAATAAAATTAAAAAATTGGAATTGCTGGAATATTTACTCAGGTGACACTATTTGATTTAAAAAAAAAAAAAAAAAAAAAGATGACTTAATATTTTCTCTCTGCCAGGAAATAATCTGTGAAAAGAGCCCCATTACTGCTGTCACATCAGTTCCATTTCCATGTGAAACCTTGATAGTGAAAACATGGTAACCAAAGATCACGGTACACCAGTATTTCCAAAGGAGATGTCAGCTATTAAAAGAACAGAAAATGAATGGCCCTCAGCTATATCTGCTTGCAAGCTCAAGTTATGGCACGTGACTGAGCTGCAGGTGTGGTCCCTTTTGCCACACTGCTTCCAGAAGCAGGAATTTGACAGAGACAGGGGGGATGGATGCTAACTGTCACCACAGGACCTGCCAAAGGGCATCTGTCATGTCCTCTACTGCCACAATGCTCCTGTGCCATGTGACAGTATTTAAATACCAGCAAAGAAGGGATTATGAAACAGAACTCACAGCCAGGATGGCCGCAGGCTTCATCATTATACAACAACCTGAAAGCAGAAGAAAATGGATCCTATCTGGTGACACCTGAAAATTTAATACAGCCTCTCACAAGGAAACAAGTGCAATGCTTCCTAGGTTTCCTGAGGCGGGCACCTGCAGTAGTCCTTCTTTGACTGGTGCTTTTATCTCCCTTGAGATAGTAGTTGTAGTTTTAGCAGATAAAAACTTATACTTACCAGTTTTCTTTTTTCCAGTGGAAGGATCTGAGACTTTTACCTTCCAAGGTTGGATCTTTATTTGAAGGGAATTCCAGCAGGTCTCTTCAGTTTCTCATTTCCTCTTGCTATTTCTGCTCTCATCTGTTTTACAAATGGCCACCATAATATTAAGCTTATCTAATGGCCAGGCCTCCTGCTGGAAGATTGCCAGCTGCAGCCCAAAAATGAGTCATCTGAAAGCATTCAGAGGAGATGGCCATCACCTTCTCCCTGAACCTCAAACATAAAACTTCCCTGATAAGCACATACTCCAATGTCACAAAAAGCAAGAAGTTACTCTTAAATTCAGATGTCACTTCAAACGGCTTTCTTGCTGAACTGATCTTACTCTAAAAATAAGTTCTGCTTTTCAGTGTTTGGAAAAGATGCTTCTTGTACATACATAAAGAAAAGAGCAAAAGTCCCAACGACAGCTTCACTGTGAACCCAAGTTTAATGCTACAGTTTCTTCTTATTTTCATAGAATTATAGAACAGCTTGGGTTGGAAGGGACCTTAAAGATCATCTAGTTTCCGTCACCTGATGTGGGCAGGGCTGCCAGCCACTAAATCAGGTTGCCCAGTCTTCCGTCCAACCTAGACGATCCCAATCATCCTCCAGTTTTGTTCACTGTTTCTTTTCTCTGTCCACTGTGGCAAATTCCAGGTCACAGAATGGCTGAGTCTGGAAGGGATCTCTGGAGGACACCTGGTCCAGTCCCTGGTCCATCTTCTCCCGGCTTTGACATTAGGGCAAAGCAAATAGAGGTAAGGCAGTGGCTGTCATCTTCTACAGACAGTGAGATCTGAAGGCTTTGGAACAATTCCTGATGAGAAAGGTGGAAAGAGTGGGATGAATTGCTTTCATTGGCAAGGGAAATTCTGTGAAAATGTTCCTGCATTTCATGTGCATATACACAGAAGACAAAATCTCCTTAATCTTGCTATGGACCTTGGTGAGACTTGGATTTTATTCCAAAGGAGGAATTCAGTAGGAGTGCTAGGTCTTCAACTTAGAAACTTGAGAAGGAGCCTAAAAAAACTGCCCAAGGTCTGTATAAGACTCTAAGGACACAATGCGTAGCAAAAAAAACTGATACAAGAGCTAACCTGCTGAACCTTATAATAAAGAAAATCAGAGGTTTTCCGTCATATCTTTTATTTGGGTAACACCTGAGAGGAAGAGCCAAAAGCCACATCTTACAGAAGAACCAGCTCTGCAGGAATGAGGGACTGGGGGCTATATGCACAAATCCCTCATTCAGGCTTCAGCTTCCCAAAGAGAAGGGATTTTGACCTTGTGGGAGAGAGAAAGAACAGGCCCTAAGCTGGAAACTGAAGCGTGAAGACACCTACACAACAAGAGAGAACCCCCTGGAGCACCTTTATTTTGGAAAGAGGGCTGACAACAGGAAGAGGAAGATCTGCTGGTTGCTGCAATGTCTGCCTAAAGCCTGGTTCTTCCAGCACAGACACAGAGAGCTCCACAGATCCTGTGCTGCCCAGCTCCTGGTCATCCTGCAGCCTTGGCACCGAGGGGCCTGCTCAAAGACTGCCAAGGCAGCCAGCTTCAGCCACAGCCTTCCCTGCTGAGGGAGCAGGGGACACAGGAAGGCAGGCCCAGTGAAACAGAACGATGTATTGTGGTGTGCAAGGTAAGGCATCTTTCTGGAAAAGAAAATCTCATCCACTTAATTCTGTTTTATTAGATTAAACTTCACATTAGTTTAGTTTCTTTATTTTAGAGTAAATAATTGATTTAGAAGGATGCTGTAGTTAAGTGATTTCAGACAGTATCAACAGGCCCAGCTCTGGAGGTGCCTGCTGCTGAGTGACAGCAGCTGTGGGTCTGCCCAGTACAGCCCTTGGCTGGCTCAACAAACCCCCCTGAGGAACCCCGAGGCTCCTTCAGCCTCTGGCTTGCTGACAAGGCCTTGTGCTGATCATCTTGTTCTGCAACTGGGACAAACAAATGAAACAGAATTTCTGGAATCCTTTGCTTTTCTTCAAGGTGTTATTTAAAAATTACGCTGCAAGAGATTATTACTGCAGGCACAACGCTTTAGAGCAGACTTCCTAGAAGCACGGCAAGTTTGAGGAAAACCCTTCAAACAATCCCCCTTACTGTAAGACACCTGTTCTCCTTAAAACACTTTTGTTTTTAGTGGAAGTCACCCCAGCTGAATTAAATTTGTTTCCCTTGTGCTTGCATTTTCTTTAGCCAACACAACAGCTGCACCATGTGGAGATGAGCCACAAGAAGTGTAACAACACATGTTTGTGATTGCTGTATCAGCTTTGGCAGATTTAAGTGCAGAGGTCTTTAGCTGACTTCTATTAGAGAGCCAGCTTTACAATATATACAACATCTTGCAAAGTAGTAGCAATAATAGATGTAGTTTTATGTATTTCTTGTACATGCTGGTACAGTAAAACCAGAGAGGAACTGGCTAATACTTACAGCTATAAATATTGTCTTAAGCATAAACATTTTCTTTTTCATGCAAAAGTAGGAGCAGAACCAGAGGATGGCTGAAGCAGTGATAAAATCCCCTGAGACCCTCTGTGCTACCTGTTACCTGTTCTGCGAGAGACACTCAACCAGTCCGAATTTGTAGGAAGCCTTTCATTTCAAAGCTGCGGTAAATTTAATCACTCCAAGAAATCACTGAATTCCTGGAAAATAATGCATAGTCTTGGTTCAGTGTGCTTATTTTTTTTTCTTATTTCAAGAACAGGTGCCAAAATGTGGTCTTGTAGAGCCTAATTTCATGTATTTTGGAGCACAGCTTTGAAGTCTACTTTTGCAGCATTTAATTAAGAGCTGCTGAGTATCGTACATCCAACAAAATGAGGTACGTGTTTTTGAAAGATCATTTTAAAACTTCAAGATAAATGCTAATAGTAGAGTACAAAATCAATCATTTGTGTTTATAATGAGGTGTTCCTGTTACTTTATGCGTAACCAGTGCTGTGCATTTTTTGTGGGTGGCCTTTTTAATTCAGTTATGTGATTTTAATCTTCCTACACACTTTCTCACTTAAAAGTACTATTCCATATGAAAAGCTAGCACAACATTGCGTAAGTGTCCCTGTCACTCTGAACAGCAATTTTTCCCACTGTCTAAAATTTCAAATTCTTAGCATCTATTCCATAAGAAGACTGCTTCTACACTATTTGTTTTATCTTCTCAAACTGCATCATTTCTAATTGGATGAACTTATGACATATTATTAAGAGGTTATGTCTGATTTTGACCTTTCTTCTATCCTTCTGGGAGATGAATCGGGCTGAGGATGGAAACAGCAGGCAAGGAAAAGTCTGCATTTATAGTCACACACCCATGAATGAATGAGACAGGGTTCTCCTTTGAGAACTGATCTCCAAAGCAGCATATTTGAAAGAAAGATGCCATTGATGCTAATAGATTTTGGATCAGGTCCTAGAGATATCTTGTCTAGTCTGAGCTGTGTAAAGCAGGGATTTACTATCTATAAATCTTAGTGAAAGGAGACATAATACATACTAATACACAATGTTCTGCTTTTTACTTCTGTGTTTGTTTTGTTTTTTTTTTCACTCTATTGCCTAGTATTCAAATTAGCACATTGGTTTTAAAATTAGCTTTAAGGAATTTAAAATGTGCCTTGCTAATCTAGGAAGAGCAGCTTAATGCCACCGGTGTAATGAATTAGATCATAGAACTACAGAGGAGCTCAAGGATGAAGCAATAAAAGTGGCGTATGGTCCAGTTCAAGGTTACACAAAACATTAAACTCTCTCTTGTTTAGAAGACATTGAAATTTGATATATGAACACAAAAGAAGCAATGTCTTCAAATCTTAAAACGATTAGCAGCTTTGCTCTGTAGGGATTTAGGGGAGGAGATGGACTCCACCCTGAGGAAGATAAAAGGCCTCAGTTTTCTCAGCTGGAAGGAGTGATTCATTTTAGGTGGAAGTGGTATGCATGCGATATTCCTCATGTGGTAAATTAACTGTTTCCATTAGAAGGTTCCTAGCATATGGAATTGCTCTATTTTCTTCTGCTCTGCAGGGAAAATTATGCCACAAGAACAGTGCTTTTTTGCTAACTTGAGTCTGCTTGAAAATAGGCAGTGCTATGGCTGTTGACAAACTCTTTTTGGCTACTCAGTAATTCCACCAGTGTTTCATTGGTTCCCTGCTTTTTTAAAGACTAATGGGAAAAGCTTAGGTCTGAAACTTAATGTGGATCATAAGCTCTCTAGATAGCAACTTGCTTTATGTTCTGCTGTGTTTTTATAGTTTGACCTATGTAAATTCAGTCGTTTCAAGTTTTGTCTCTAGCAGAAAGTACCTTTGCTGTGTGGCAATGGTATTTTAAGCCCTCATCTTTAGTGGCCAGGCTGTCACAAACCCTCCTGATACAGACTGAGCCTAATTAGTGGAGGCTCAAATCAGTGTATTGCACAAAACAAGTCGAAGAAAACTGTATTATTTGTGGCTTTGCAGTTTCTTTAGTATATGGGCTGCTATGGGGAAAACCTCCCGCTGTTTTTAAGAGCAGAATGGGAATGTAAGTGCAAATACTAATCTTTTTCGTGTTCTAAATTTATTCTTGTATTTTCATGGCATCTTATCTTGTAATCAGACCTGTCACTTCAGAGTCAGTCGTGAAATGGCTATTATGCCACTGAACGTTTTTTGTAGGGTATTAGACTAGAAATGTAATTGGATACATTTTTTTTCAGTGTGACCGTACATGTTATATGAGTAGCTTATTCGGACTTGAATTATGATCTTCCAACATGTTTTGATTGGGAAATGTTGGAAAAAAGTAGGAAACAGAAATTTGGTGGTTTCCTGATTGTGAAGCCATAAGAATGAGTGATTCTTTCATATACAGAACACCTGCTTTGCTGTAGCCATGGAATAAAGCTGGAGATGAACTGCAGAAATAAACAAGTTGGGTTTTCCTTAAAAAAAAAAAAAAAAAAAAAAAAAAAACCTGAAGACCCTATATCTAGAATAAGCTGTGAGCATTTCGTGACATAGCTTTTTATAGTGTTCAGTACTCAGTGTGCTTCCCAGTAGTATTGGGTTCCCCTTTTTTGTCCACTGTTGCTTTGTACTTGCGCTTTTTATGCTTTCCTTCAAGCACTTCTGTGAAAGGCCTGCATCTGCAAGGACACTTTCCTTCTTTAAAGCTGAAAGAATGGGTCTTGTTAGCTTCTTGAAATATGTTCTCCCCCAAAATAAAAAATATTCTGATCTTCTCTGAATTCTGGGGAAGACTTCCATTGTGTCTTCTCCAAACTCTCTGTACAGGAGCTAAAAAGAAGGATGGGAGAGGCTGCAGCCTTCACAGTGAGGAAAGCCTTGAGTACAAAGCTGCTCATGGTCAGACAGCTGAAGCCTGTACTTGTTCCATCAAGTAATGATTATTTCATTAGTCTTTAGTTATTGATATCAGTTTCTGTCCTAATTCAGGCATCAAGCTATGCTAGTTAAGTGGTATTTATTCTGCAGGGTCCAAGCACGCATCTCTGCAGATGACTGCCCACATAAAGAATCATACAGTCATAGATTCTATGAGGGGGGGGGAACATTTTCATGAAGATGGGAATCCAGAGTAATTACTGCAGCAGCAGTAGCTCTTTTACAAACCAAAAGGCATTTTCTTTTTCAAGTGGATGCTAATCCTTAGATCCCATGAGTACAATCAATGCAGCTGTAGTACGTTCTGGGATATCTTTTGTGGTTAACTGTAAATAGCGACTCTGTATCCATGGTTTATTTTTACCATAGTGTACTATATTAAGAAAAATAGCAAATGTAAGTCTATACATAGCCTGTTACTAAGACTGTGAGCTGAACAGTCAGTCAACAGGAAAATCCTAGCCTAATCAACAAGTGTCTGCAGGTCTAGTAAGAATATTTCAGATACTAATATGATACATTATAGAAAGATACTGCAGAAGAACTGCAGCAGTAAAACTAATATTTCATTATTACAGATCTTAGGAACTTTGTGAATCACGCTGGTTTTGACAGAGTGGATTTGGGTGCCATAACCTGTACCTCTGTGTCCTGCCGGTTTATCTTCTACCTTTCCTTTGCTGGACCAGCAAGAAGTCAACTTCCTTTTATGCAGCATTAATTAGTTATTAAGTTGTAAGGAGTTCAGGAAAAGAGAATACAGTTGTTTACTCTTAACCTTCAAAAAAACTTGTTTTTTTTTTTTTAGAAAAGGAAATTTTAGTCCAAACTTGAGAATGTGCTGTTCTTTTATTTTTAACTATTTTATGACTGACAGGGTTAGGAAAGTATAGGACAAATTCTTAGATAAGCCTTCAAGGTTACCTCTCATTATGCATGATAGGTGGGGGGAAAAAACCAAACAGGCAGAAGTCAGTTTTTCTTATCATCTGTATAAACAAGCTGGTATTTCATTCAAGGCCTTTTCCTTAACTTTCAGCATACCAGATCACTATCAGGCAATCACCCTGAGAGACATGCAAACATGTTGTTGACTGTTTGTCTACTGAATTTATGAATCTACTTCCTAAGGAAACAAGGCTCCTGCATTCATTCTGTCTATGTGCTTGCCTGCCAAATCTTCCCCTTATTATTCCTTTACTTTTTTCCTTTATTATCACTTTGCAGTAATTCGTGACTTAGAAATCATATTAATCACATTGAATGGAAAGCTGGAGGTCTGTAATGAATTGAGTTCCTATCTGCATCAAACCCACAGGTGACGGACAAAGGAGGAAAAGCCCTATTTGCAGGGCTGTTTGCCCCTCAGCAGGGGGAATGTTGTGCTTGGCTGTAGGAATTGTCACCGAGCTGTAGCGCAGCCTGCCAGCCTTTGGCTGCAAGCTGAACATAGAGCTGTGATCCAGCCTCATAATTGTGCGGTAAGGCCAGAGTGGGCTGCTGGAGATGTGGAGTGCTTGGAAGGAGCTTCAAGCTGGAGCATGCATCAGTGTCTACTAGGGCACTACAGGTGCCATGAGTTTTGGCGTGCAAAGGTGACTAAAGTCATTGCAGAATGATGGGAGCACTGGGGGCTCCTGTGGTGAGAGGGCAGAAAGCATGTGGGGAAGGAAGCTGGGCTGTGAATGCACTGTGGATGCCAGGAAGGGCTAGGGTTATGTTGCCTGAAGAGCGTAAGGTGTTTATGACACAAATCAGTAGGAAAACATGCACTATTAATTCTGTGGTGTTTTTCTTGTCTTTTTTTTTTCCCTAGGAGTACTGTTTACTAGCTAAAATGCATATTGTTTAAATGAGCCTGATACCTTCTGAAGTAAATGTTTCTTTTATTTGCAATCAAAGGAACTAGATAAGGTCCCTACTATAACATACAGAATTTATTTGCATGATATTTATGAATCTGACTTTGAAGTATATATTTGGAATTTAAATGTTACTATTAGTAATACCTGTTAGATGTGAGCCTCTCAGGTAACTTTTTGTCCTTCCCAGATATATTGTGAATTCTGCACAACTGAGGCAGGACTGATATCTTGCAGTTTGTTGGATCGTACACTTAAGGGCTTGGACACTGTCTTAGTTTGTGATTACACAGACTTAATACTTGTCAATGCCATCAGGATTCCTGATTCTATTGCAGTATAAGTAATCATAATATAAACAATTTTATTTGTTTACAAAATTACATTTTAATATAAAATAGTTCTAGTACTTGAAAACTAAGTATTGTCTTCATCCATCCTTTGGTCTACGGAATTGATGTTGATGCCAATTCCACGGAGAACGGAGTATTAATGCATGCTGGTAGATTGTGGAAGTGGATGAAACACTTCAGAAACTCAGTTTTCTCCTGTATCTTTAAGACTGGGCTACATTAAGTATTTTCTTACTCACCCACTTTCTTAGTAGTGTCATATAGTTCCACTCTTGGAAGAAATCATGGGAATACTCCCATAGATTGCCTGTAACTTCCTCATCTCCATGTTGTCTAGACACCAGCAACCTCATCATATATTCATGCCTCCAGAACATCTAGACTTCCCTTCACTGGAAAGCCTGAATTAGGCAGTAGGAACAGAGAGAGTCTGTTTTCCCTTTCAAAATTCCTTCTTTGCTGGTGGCTAGGTACAACGTTGTAATAAATACCAAGTCAGTGTCATGTTTCACTGCAAGGTTCCCAAATTTATCTTGCAGCGATGAGGTGAGATGATGTTATTTATTCTAGTCTTATAGGCATAAAAATACCACTTCAAAGGAGAAGAGATTAAGAAAGTGATCCTGAAGAACTCTATGGCATATATTATCTTCCTATTGACATTTTATTTTCAGCATAAATGTACTTAGAAAGCATTCTGGCATTTAAGCAAAGCACAACTGAAACTTCTGTGAGTGAAAAAGGCGTGGATTTGGTCTGTAGTTTTTGGCACTGCTCATCTCACTAGGATATAATGCTGGGTTACCTAACTTTTTCTGTTTCAGACATCTAGGGTTATTTCAGACTCCTCATTCTTCATTAGTAGAAGTGGAGGCTTCTCTTGTACTCCTCTTCCTCAATTACCTAATGATATTTTGGGGGAGAGGGGTTTGTGATATTAAATCACTCTGAATGAAGGCAGCTAACATCTAAATTCTAGATTTAGTTTTCTTTAGCCTTGGTCTCTCCAACTGTTCTAATGGGGGAGGAAGGAGTGGCAGATTAGGCTGTTTAGCCTAACTTCTTTACAGAGAAAGTGAAATTTGTGTGAATGCAGAGATGGAACACTTCTTGGCTCTCTGTTTTTCTTGGTGTTAGAGACATAATGTAGTACCTGTAGTTTTTTAAAGACTGCTTTTCCTTGCTGGAATGCACAGCTTATCTCAGCTGTGGCTTGAAATGAGGAGCTGGAAAAAACAAACAAAAAACCACCTGCCTCCTCTGAAATAACCTGGACAAAACACTGTCTTCAAGACCTGCATTAAAGGATGTGAATGGACAGCCTTTGCACTCCAGGAGTGTCACAGCCAAATAGGGATATCAGGCTGTGCTTTGCTCAATGAAATCAGTGAAGTGTAAATAATAATAATTGGTCAGTGTGTCAACCAAAATGAAGTTGGAAAATAGCCACATGGCATCTTCTACCTGCCTCACCTCACCATTCCTAGAACAGGGAGGCTGGGAGTATTGCAGAGTTCCCCTCCACCGCTATCTAATGCACGGTGTCTGAGGTGTCTGCTGGCTCCTTCTCGCGGGTGTGGGTTTTATTTTTATTTATTTATTTATTTATTGCACCTTCTACAAACAGTTTTCTGTGGTATGGAGAAATCTGGCAGTATTGCTGGTGAGCCGCTCTGGCTTGAGGGATGATACTTGAAGAGCTCTGTGTTGATCTGTTGTGCAAAGGAAGATGTCCTACTCCATTTTTCCATGATTCAGACGAAGAAAGAAAACCAAAAGGTCATATGCTCGTGTGTGATTTGTTAAACAGGTTCATTCAATATTGCCATTGTGCATTTAGTCTGACCACAGTGAGTCAACTTGTCTGGAATTGACTCGGGCAAAGTAGACAACTTCCACAAGAGTGGGACTTCATTCATTCAGATTTTCCTTGCTAATCCCCATCAGGGAAATCAAATTAGGTGTGGAGTGTGGATTTTTTTGTATGTTTTGAGTGCTGTTGTGCATCTAAAACCAACTTAAAGTGGAACATGGGCATTTCTGGATTTTTATGGATCTTACCCAAGCGTTTTACTGCCTCTAACTTCCATCAGTTAGGCAAATAAACCTGCTTTCAGGAAAGGATATGGATGTTGGCTGTAACATTTAGCTGTTCTTGCATTGAGTCAGCTGACTCTACCTGGATGCACTGTCGGCCAGCATCATTCATTTCTACACAAACAGCACAAAGTGGGAAGTTGTAATGTGGAGAAATGGTAGATAGCTGTCACACAGTACTCAGCAGCCTAAAAGCTGCTACTTGAGTAATTACGTGATGGCTTCCTCTGGCTTCGCAGGGTAACTTGTGTGCTTTGGCACTGAAAACAGCCTCCTGCCAACTGTCAACGCTTTCACCTCGGAGCTGCACCGCGTCACCGGGCCAGCTGAGGGGAGCGCTGCCGTCCCGCAGCCATGACTAACCGCGGGCTTCCTGTGCCCTGAGCGCACGGAGGAAAAGCTCTGCCTTTCCAAGGAGAGCTCGGTGCGCTGCCCCCGGCCCGCTCCCCGGTACTTTGGGGACGAGAGGTGCGGGCCCCGAGGGCGAGGCGAAGGGCCTGGGGAAAAGAGCCAGGAAAGAGCCGCCGGCAGCCTCCGCCGCAGGGCTGCCTTGCCCGCAGGCCCAGCTCCTCGAGACAGGGCATGACGCGAGCGTGTGGGAGACGGACGGCTGTTCTTCCCCCGGCGGCACCTCGGGGCCCGGCTCGCTCGCGGCCTCGCCGCCCTTCCCGGCAGGATGGGAAGCGCTAGTTGCTCGGCAGGACTACACCTCCCGGCGTGCCCCGGGGGGACGCGGCGGCGCGGGGCACGCCGGAAGCTCAGCGCCACGGCCGCCTCTATCTTTTTCCTCTCCTTCCCTCCCGCCCTCCGGCGCGCCGCCGTCTACTCCGCGACGCGTGGGTGGGGCATCCTGAGCGACTTCTCCGCTGGCCAACCAGCGCTCGAGATGGCGCTGCTCGTAACCAATGAGAGCCGCGAGGGGGCGGCCCCGGGGTAGGTAGCGATAGCGGCCGTTGCCTGAGAGGTCGGCGACGTCCGCGGCCGAGGGAGGGCGCGAGCCTCGCTTAAAGGGCCAGCTGCGCGCGCAGGAAAAGTTGCGAGGAGTTGGGCGGGCGCCGGCCCGGTGCTGCCCAGACGGCGGCCGGGGGACGGCGGCGGCATGGAGCAGGCAGCGCCCAAGAGGTAACGATCCCTCGGAACCCTTCCGCGGCCCCTTCCCCTCCCGGAAGCGAGCGCGGCGGGGCGAGGCCTCGTGGGGCGGGCGGGGGGTCGGGCTGCGGGCGGACTGAGCGCCCCGTTCTCTGCCGGCCCCCCGAGCGTGCTGAGGTGGGCTCAGTGTGGCTTTCCTGAAGTAGGTACGCGAATCTTCGTTTTAACCGTTTTATTGTTTTGATTTTTAATATTTATTTGCCTTTTGTGTGTGAAATAGGATGTGAAACCATCAGCTTTCGCTGTAAATATGCTGCTGTCATCTGAATGCGTGAAATATCTAACCGTGTGGGTATGCTTAGGTGGGAACAGCCTTCTCGTGGTGTAGTTATGTGCTGTACAGAGCAGAGCTGCGAGACATGCAGGCTGTACGTAGTTTACATGTGTTCTTGCTGTGTTAGAGCTCCAACTGTTTTACTTCCTGTTAATTTATATTATGTAGTTACTACTTTTTCTTCTGCTAGAAGATAATAAACTATTTTCTGTCCCTTGTAAACACAGTTGTTTATGTTCAGAGCCTTTGAAATTTCTTACAACTTCCCGTGGGATGACAGGGCTCCAGAAGAGTGCTGACATGGACTTGTGTCCTTCTTTCTCCCATGATATGTCAAGTAACAGTGTCTGCTGCTGAAAACCTTAGCAAAGAGCCAAGTAGCAGTTGTTTTGCTGAGTGCCTTCATCATGGTCTCAGATCTTAGATTCTCAGATTCCAGGCTGGATGTAGCTCTGGGCAGCCTCGTTTAGTGGCTGGCCACCCTGCCTGTGGCAGGGGAGTTAAAACTAGATGATCTTTGAGGTCCTTTTCAACCCAGGCCATTCTATGATTCTATGATCCCAAACAAAAGGTTGTCTGGCTTCCGTCGAATTTACATTGCACTCAACATGAGGGTCAGTTTTGACTTTCTCCTAATTGAACAAGTGCGAAGAATCACTCTAGGTGTTACTTCGGTTTGATGATAAGCTTTGTGATGTTTGACACTGTTTTGTGATGAAGCCCCTTGCCCTGAGCTGGACATCTTGGCCCCAGTGCATTTCTGTGATGCACAATAAAGGAACTTGCAGGACGGTCTTTAATGTAGAAGCAGCTTGGTGGGATTTTGTTGACTGAATTCATTCCTACAGCTGGTGCTAACGTTGTCGACAGTATTTCCCACAAACATATTTTCTGCATTTTTTTTTCTTATTTAAAAGACTTAGAAGGCTTCAGCAGACTTTTAAAAGTTTGTCTGACACTTCAGGGTATGCAGTGGAGGAAGGACAGGCCTGCAGTGTGATTTCAGATGAACAGTGCTCTGTACCTTGAATGCGGGGAATAGGAGAGGCACCAATAAGGATTTAGGCAGAGAAATGGGAGTATTTGAGAAGTAATCAACGTTACAGGCACCAGTGCAAAGTGTGGGATCTGGTGATATCAAAGGAGTGAAAATAAAACTTGAAGTTAGCATAACCTGCAGTGTTGTGTACATTTCTTTATTTGGTTTTGTTTTGAAGAGCTAGTTTTGCTCTAACTTTATTACCTAGCTGTGAGTGTGTGGCTAGACTAATTGCTGTTGGTGAGCTGTTTAAATCCTTAGTTTGAATCAGGAAGAACTAGAAAGCTGATAAGTGAGCTTTTTAACTCCAACATGTTCTTAGTTTTTGAAGTTTTATTTTTGGAAGATTGAATATGATGGGAGCTTAGTGAATTTGTTTCTTGAAGAGAAGGAAGAATCACAGAATTGCAGGGGTTAGAAGGGACATCAAGATACCATCGAGTCCAATCCGCTGCTAAAGCAGGTTCCCTACGATAGGTCGCATAGGTATCCAGGCGGGTTCTGAATATCTCCACAAAAGGAGACTCCACAACCTCCCTGGGCAGCCTGTTCCAGTGCTCTGTTACACTGCCTGTAAAGAAGTTCTTCAGCATGTTTGCATGGAACTTCCTTTGTTCAAATTTTAGGCCATTGTTCCGTGTCCTATCATTATACGCCACCGAGAAGAGCCTGGCCTCGTCCATTCACCACCTGCCTCCCTATAGAAGAATTGAATATTTTTTTTCCCCATAAAATATTAGCCTGTGTATATATCCTCTTCATCTGTTATTTTTGTCTTTTATTATTGTAATGTATTTTTTTACAGTTCTCTGATTGTTTGGTGTCCCCAAGGGTTCAGCTAGGTCCCCCTTCCTTCTGCAAGTGCGGGAGGAGTACAAATGACTGCTTGTGATGTGTTCTTTGGATGCAGCACTGACTTGGGATGGGCACAGCACGTTTTCTTGGAAGAGCAGATGGGATCACCAGGTGGCTTTGTGTCAGTGCCCACTGTCCACAGAGCAGCTACCGAGAGGGACCTGTTGAGGGATATGTGTTGTGTGAGACGTTTGTCTGAAGGTAGCAAGAATTTCATGCACATGCTTCAGAGCTTCTTAGAATCTCAGTGTTCTTTCGCAGGTGAGGGGCATTTATTCCCACTTTCCCTGTAAAGGAACACATGAAAATTCTGTGTAGACTTTTGCAAATCTCTGACACAGCCCTTCAGAGGTAGTGGTGGTGGTGCCTCAGGGACAGGTCAGGCCATTGCAGCTTTCAAATGGGAATGGCATCAAACTGGCAAGGTGTTCTTGCTCAATCATTGTAGTGCAGCAGTAACTGAAGGCTTCTGAGGAGTTGTTTGAGAATAATGGTTACTTTTAAAAGAATAATTTAGGGTGGGCATTCTGATTTTATAGTCAGCAGTTGTCACAGTGTTTGATGCCAGGCGTTCCCTTGCATCTGAACCTCCCATCTATTTCAGATGTGTTTTGTAGCTCCTTATTATTTCTAAAGTGGATGCCCTTCCTGTAGTCAGTTACAAGAAGTGACTGACGTTTGTTTTAGCTGCAGAGCCTGCCTTTGAGTTGTTTATAATTTGTCCCAGCTATTATCATTGCACTTTTCTGCTTATATTGACATCCTCTTGTAGCAGGAAATAGCTTGCATACAGGGAAAGGAGAGACTCAATTCTGTCAAATACGAAGCTTTTAATCTTCTTTATCTCCTGCCCACCACTGCCAAATAGAAGGCCTTGTAGCAGTCATGGAGAGCATTAATTAAGGCTTTCTACTAATTTGTCTTAACTCAGTCTAGATTTCACTGAAATACAACAGTGTTTAGTGGGAAGGGAAAAGCTTTTTTTTAAAGTATGAAATGTCTGTGGAAAAATATGTAGTTATTAACGTTCATATGGAGGAACATGTAAGTTCATATGGATGACAAGTTTGTCCTGAAAATGAGAAGACAAATGTGCAGGTTTGCTTGGGTTTTATTGGTAGAAATCCAAATGTAAGTACACAGTATAACAAGGTAAACTCTCTTAAACTCAGTTCTGCTTGTGTGAACAATGTAAAGCAATGTTAATATCTCCAGACTTTCATGTGCCGACTCTATTTCTGATGACTGCAGTGATTTCTCTTACTATCTTCTCTTGTAGTGCATCAGTATAAGGGATGCCAGCCATTCTTTTTGTATGTTTCAACGTGCTAATTCTTCTGCAAAGTAAGCCACGCGTTCATGTTTCTTGGAGTAGTTCTCCAGTTTTCCCTAACTCATGATGGTAATTGTTGGAGCTGTATCTTTAGTCTTGCTTTATTTTTCTGTTAGCGGTCAGTGTTTTTTTATTGTAGTGTCTACCTCCATAACACGTCACCAGTTTATTTTGGAAAATCTGTATGCTGTGACCACAGGACACTAAACTCACAGTTCTTTTTCAGGTGTTGATGGGAGAAAATCTCTCGCTCCTTGAGGTCCCAGTTGAGATTTTTCTGATGTCTGTGCTGGGAATGGTAGTCCTGGGTGACTCTGACTGTCTCAATCTTTTTCCTCCTTTTAGTTGTTTTGTTGGAATACTTCAGTGATGTGTGAGATTCTGGTCATGCTAGTAAGTATGGGTGTCGTCTCCCATCACCTGGATTTATGGGAGTAAAATTGTTAAGAGTGCATTTTTCTTCTTCAAGAAAGTAGGTCTGATGTAGGGAGTCAAACCTGCTTGGAGTGAGAAAACCCTTCTTTATGGGAACTGCTGAATCACAACCTGAACCTCTGATTGATCACCTGAGGCGAGCACTGAGTCAGACATGGGAGCACAGGTGAAGGCAATTCAACTGTGTGACCAGAAGGGGTGGAGCCAGGCTCCACCTCTCCTAGACCCCATTTAAGGGCTGACTTCCACTGAGGAAGGATCTCTCTCTGGAGATTGCTCCTTGTGGAGTTTTCTTGTGAGCCTACAACACCGGTGAGCATTTTCTGTTCCTTTCTGATTATCCTTTCCAATGTGATAATCTTTCCAGCTATGCACTCTCTAAAGACCAGCCTAATTTCTCTGTATACTTATCAGTTATACACCTGTATACTCATTGATTATACACCCTTCTGATAGCTCTTGTCCTAGACCTGCGATTGAGTCTGTCCTGCTGCCTGCAGGAAGGGTTCTCCTTCTGGACAGCCATTGAAACTTCCCGTAATCACTACCTGATGCTTATGGACCCCTTTCTGGAGTGACTTTCTCCCTGGTGTTTATAGTTACCATCTCCTTTAGGCTTTCTCATAGTTCATACATTTGTCACCTGTATCCCGTGGCCAGAGTTAAACTGTTGCTGAGTTGGCTGATGTTATGCTTTAGCCCTTTTCTTGTAAAAGGAAAGGGCTTGGGAGGGAGAGGAATTGGAGTTTTTAGTCTGATGGTTCTTGAGCAGTTTGTCCTTTTGGTGCCCCCACTTCTCTGCAACCATAGCAGGGAGGCATTTTGTTGAGTGCGTAGCACTGACTTTTAGTGTAGGACACCTTAATGCTTCAGAAAAAGCAGTGATGCTTCTCGAGTGTTAGGCTTGGTATGTCGTGTTTACCTCGTGCACAGAAGGTGATGCTGTTAGGCTGGACAAATGGCAGGGAATGGATGCACATGTGCTGATGATGAAGTCTCAGATGTGTTTCTCTGTCCATAGTTTTAGTTGCTTCTTTGTAAGACTAGCGGTATTAACACTTAATTAATTAATGTTAATATTTCTAGCCCTTTTCTTCTTGTATTCTACCTAGTGCTTTACAGCCATGACAGCTTCCATCTTCCTCCATGCTTCTTAAGTTTTCAGAAGTGCTCTCTGTGGCAGCCCTTTCAGGCTACATCATGTACTGCTTTTTAATGTTTCCTATTTCCTTAGGCACTGGAATGGGCTGCCCAGGGAGGTGGTGGAGTCACCGACCCTGGAGATGTTCAAGGAGCGTTTGGACGCTGTGTTGAGGGACATGGTCTAGTGAGATCTATTGGTGATGGGTGGATGGTTGGACTGGGTGATCCTGTGGGTCTTTTCCAACCTCGATGATTCTATGATTCTATTTCTAGATCAATTGAATTCCCAGCTTTTAAGCAGTTTGAGCCATCTTTCTGTAGTTCAAAGAGTTGCAGTGTTAATACAGCTGCCTGAATACCAGTGTGAGTGTCTGTACTCCTGCGGTATCTCTGTGAAGCACTGTGAAGTACTTTGAGCAGCGTATTTATTGATAACGTGCCTGAGATTAACATGTCTTTCTACCCCTAAGTGTGTTTGGCGTGTTTAGCTGTGCTGGTGTTCGGTCTCTTTGGTCTCAGAACGTGTTTGTCAGAGTTGAATAATGTGAAAATAAATTTCAAACTGCACTATGCTTATTTCTTCTTGACAGGCAACGTACTGCCATTAACAGTGCTGCTGAAAACCCTTTGCCACTGAGCATATCACAGAATCATAGAATCGTTTGGGTTGGAAGGGACCCTAAGAGGCCATCTGGTCCAACTCCCCTGCAGAGAACAGGGACACCTACAGCTAGATCGGGGTGCTCAGAGACCAGGCAGCCACACCTTGAGCGTCTCCAGAAGATGAAGAGCTTTTCCAATAACCTCAAGTTCTCTTTCATGAAGCAGAACTGATAAAACAGATAAATCCAGAAGTGGGAAATGTTAAGATCTCTTCAGAATGTGCTTCAGAATGTATACCCTCCTGCTCTTATTTTAGGAAGCACTGTTCTTTGGAGCAGGTGGAAGTGTTTTCTTCTGCATTTTTGGGAAAAGTCATTGTGTTGTTTTTTTTTCCTTACTACTAAAACCTGCAGTCTCTGCACTTCTCTCTTGAGTATGTCTTTTGTTGTGCCGCTCTTCGGTCAGGTAACACCAGATGGTCATGGTGCTCGTTTTTCTGAGGCTCTGCTGACAGCATAAACATGCTGTGTGTGCTTTCCATTGGTGGCAGGCAAGGAATGACTGCAGTAAATGTTCTTCTGTTAGCGCTGCCTTTAAGGATACAAGTAACCTGGACAGAGTCGGGGACAAGGGGGAAAGAATTTGAAGCAGAAGAATCAAAATGAATGAATTATTTCTTTAATATTTGCCTGCAGAGTCTTCTCCCCCTCTGCTTTATTTATTTGTTCTGTTACTAAGTATATGCTTTCCTGCAGGACTTGATTCCATCTTTTTTGCTTTCTGGTCTCTTAACAAGCAGAGAGAATGCAAAAAAGAAAGCATAGCAGCGTGTTCCTGTGTTTGATTTGTAGGCTGCTTTTGCAGACATTCTTTAGCTGCTCTCATCTGATTTCTCAGCTGTTTTTTCTGTATTCCTGAGTTCTGCCTTACCTTCATAGGGGAGGTTTTTATTCTCCCTTTTGTCACACACTTTCCAGCTTCCTGCCTGTTCACTGTAGCTAACTGCGTGGGCTTTACTGCAGTTGAGACACCTTGCTTTACCAATGATGGGTACTTTTTGCACTTGTATCACTGCTGCATCTGTCGGAGAGTTGTTTGCTATATAAATCTATGTGTGTAGCACACATGCACAGTTTGCTTTCCTTGTTTAACACCCATCTGTATTACTGTGCACTTATCCACGTTATATTTTTTGTCTTTACTTAGAGGATTAGCATTACATGTCCCTTTCGAGTTGGGAATTATTCTATCAACCACTTCATTTATTGATTTATTCTTAGTTCTGTGAATCATAGAAATACATCTTTTAATAAGAAGGAGTTTCTTTTGAGTGTTGTTCTTATGTTAGGCTTGACAGTCTTTTCTGTTTGTGCTCTCTTCCCTTCCCCTGTTTGTATTAATTTCCAGGAAGGTGTCACAGAATAACATATTTTCCATTAGGTCTCAATGATCTGTAGTGCTTTGTAGCTTCTCTACTCGCTGTTTTCTCCTCCTGCATGTGGAATTACTGGCTATATCTAGCACTACAGCACCAGCTATTCTTCAGCTCATTTCCTATTTTAATAGTACCCTTGGCTACTGTATAAATTGTTACTTCAGTCTTGTAGAAGAATTCCCTGTAACTTTTAGGATGACAGATTTATGCATTGCAGCCATGCAGTCTCACTGCAATATCTGGGTGCTTATATTTGCCTGAGCTATGTTCAGTGTCAGCTTCGTCAAAGGCTTGCAGCCAGGTGGTGTTCTTAGATCTGTGAGGCAGCTGGGGGTGGGGGAAAGACTGGGATAGGCTGTAAGGAACAAAGGATAAATGGTGGAAGTGGGTTGGTGATGCTGGGAGAGGTGACAGTGCAATGCAGAGCGATTTGCAACTGTGAAAAAAGGCTGGAGGGGAAAAGAAGAACCACACCAACAACTCTTCCAAGAGTTCCTAACTCTTGGAAATGCAGTGTTTTGCTACCATATATGTAGCTGAGGTGCTACCGTGTGCTTCTAGAGTCATCCTGGCTTTGGGTTCTGTGTTTAGCTTGATGTAATCCACTGGTTTACAAATGGCATAGTTTAAAAACTGGAAACTTCAGGTGGGTGAAGGGTTGACTTGTGCTTTCATAGATACTGGCTTGGGATACTTCTCTCACTAATGACCCTACATTTGCTGGCTGCTTTTTGATTAAAGATGTGCTTTGGTGTGTTCTTTAGCTGATTCTGCTTTAGCAAAGGAAATGGATTAGACAGTAAATTTGTCCCATGCTGCTTTGAGTTGAGCAGATATCAATGAGAAAGTGATAATGACAAAAATCGACAACGCAACAATACAGTACAGTTGTCCGTGTTGTAAGATGGTTGGTAGAATTCTGCTACTGTATTCTAATTAGTCATTTTATTTTCACTGAAGTACATTTTTCCTTGTAATCCTTTTCTTATGTCTGCTTACTCGTGTGAAAATTTGCTTTGAGTTCTGTGCTCCTCTTCCACAAAGAATGAACTAACTTTGTCTTTTTTCTAGCAAACTGAAAAAGCTCAGTGAGGACAGTTTAACTAAGCAGCCTGAAGAGGTCTTTGATGTTCTGGAGAAACTTGGTGAAGGGTAAGTGCAGCTATTTATGAGGGGACGGGATGAGAGGAAGGCAGTATATGAAGCATGTGTTAGAATGTTAAGTTACTGAGAGAGTGGCTGTAAGTGTCCTAAGAAGTGCTTTCTCTAGGCAGCTTTTAATAATAAAGCAAATACTTGCATCAGTAAGCTTCCATGCTTCCCCAGATCTATTTATGTACTTCTACTGTCCCTCAGTTATTAGGTCAAAGACATTTGTACTTGTGTGAAAATGAGATATGCTGCACCTTGTCAAAGATTCGGTATCTGGAGACACGCCTTTGCTGAGATCCTGATAGAAATGAAATATTGGCAGCCTGAGAAAAACCTCATCTTCTGCTACGTGAACATATGGCTTCTGAATACTAGAAATGAGAGGCAACTTATCTTGTAAGAAAAATAACGTTTTGATTCCCTCTTTTAGGTCTTATGGTAGCGTGTTCAAAGCAATACACAAAGAGTCTGGACAAGTTGTAGCAATTAAGCAGGTCCCTGTGGAGTCCGACCTTCAAGAAATAATTAAAGAAATCTCTATAATGCAGCAATGTGACAGGTAGGTGTATCTGTTCTCCTCTCTTTCTAAGACTTACGTGAAAAAGTATTTGTACTTGTAATGTTTTGTTAATACAGCTGAAATATAGGCAGCTGCCAACTGTTTTATATGGAAAATCAAAGCAGTCTGTGTAAAGGAACTTGCTTTGAAGGCCGACTCCTATCCTTAGCTTGAGCTGAAGGAAGTACAGATAGCGTACATCATAGAAACTGTTAAATGAAAAAATACTTGCATTTGCTTAGAATTCTCCATGCTTGCTTTGCTTTACTTGCGTTGGCAAGCCCAGAGGTTAATATTTCCTGTATACATGCTTAGGCCATGTGAATTCTGAATTACCTGTCTCTGAAGATCAATAAGAATGTTCCTAGAGCAAAATTAATAGCTAGCCATGAACTTCCAAAACAGTGTTCTATCATTAGCTTTTTCATGCAGGAACACACCTTTGGAAAAGTTAGCAATCTTCTGATAGTTCTGAAGGTTGGTTCCCTTACACTTGCTGAACAGCAGTGTGTCTTTAATATTGTGCGAATGGAGGCCTCAACATCAAGTGTTGGCAAGAATGTAAAAATTTGTCGTCTTTTTTTCCCCTCTCTGTGAAGTTACTGATATTTTTCTTTTTTGTTTTTGGGTTAATCTTAAGATCGTGGTTACAACTTTTCAGTCAGATTTGCTAGTGTGAGTGTTTATACGTGGCTGATCAGCGTTACAAGAGTGTCATTTGCAACCTGAGATTTAATTCTTGTTGGGAGAAACTTTTTCTTTAAAATATTGATTATTGCTCTTGTCGCTAACTTGGTGACCTGTGCTGCAGCAAGAGGTCTGTTGTTCCTCAGTTGTTTTTGCTTTTGTGCTGTGGTGATGTTGAAGTCCTCTTTAAATAGGAAAAGAGGAGAAAGCCCTTGTTTGGCAGTTAGCACATGACGATGGGCTGTCCTTGTGTTTTCTAAGTCAGTTGATAGGAAAAGCCTAGCTCATATAGCTAACTGGGACAAGGCTATAACTAAATGTGAACAGTGTTCTGGGATTGAATAGCTTTTGCTGTCTTTAAAAGATTATCTTGTCCTGATCAGTATGAATACACTGTTTTCATTAATAGCTAGCTTTTAACTTTCACAAAATGGTCACAAAAATCAGTGGGTTTTTGTCAGAAGTAATAGTAACTTTCCTAACTCATGGAATTTAAAAGGAGCAAGATCACTAGAAGCTTGTGATATGTATGGTAGTATCTTTAGCATTTCATTAATTGCTCAAACTTATTGTTCTAACAAGGTATCGATTAAACTAACTACAGTTTTAAGATGTATTTGATTACAGTTGCATTTTGGCTGTTTGTCTTTTCCGAACTGTAATTTTTAACAGTATTTGTGCTGCTGTTTTTTTCTCTTTCCATTAAGAATTCGTATGTTCAATTATTATCTTTTTTCCTCTCTGTCTAGCCCCTATGTTGTCAAGTACTATGGCAGCTATTTTAAGAACACTGATCTGTGGATTGTTATGGAATATTGTGGAGCTGGGTCTGTTTCAGACATAATTAGACTTCGTAATAAAACGGTGAGTTTCCTTCAGAACTGTATAACATTTATTAACATCAAACTGTAAATTAAGATTAGAAGCTTGAATAAAAGAGAATAAAAGAGACAAGGTTTTGGCTGATGCCAAGAGATGTAGCAGTTGCTCTGGCTATGTATTTATCCATTTTTCCTTGGTGTGTGATTGTAAGTAGTAAAAAATGCACCTTGAAATGTGAAGGTCCTGTAAGCTTCATAAAAATTACTGCTGTGTGAAAGTCATAACTGTATGGCTTCTTCCACCTGACAGCCTGTCAACAGGCCATTTAGCAAAAGCATGATGTGAAAGCTGGCTCAATACTGACTTGCTCCCACTCAGTAATTAGGGAGCATGAAAAGTAATTGTTATTGTTCAGAGAGTGAGAAGGGAAAGGCATGCTAGTTAGGGAGTGTGAGGGAGAACTGAAAGGCAGAGTCGTTAGGAGGAGTTGCTGTGGGCTTATAAGAGCTGTAATGAAGAGGAGGATGCAGACCTGTAAGGAACAGGTTTTGGTGTGTTCTCCTTTTTCCCCTCCCCCCCCCCCAACCCCCCCCCGATAAACTGTGGGGGAAGAGAAAGGAGAAGAGAGTGTTTAGGCTCAGAAGAGGAAAACAAAAAGAGTATAAGGGAAGGTGGAGTTGATTTGTTACAAAGTAATCTCCAGTATAGAGGGAGCCTTGATGGAAAAGAGAGAACGCATCAGGGCTGCTGTGTTGTTGAACTGATGACTGTGGAAAAATCAATAACAGGAGACTGCATGGATCAATTTCCTCCATCTCTTATAACTGCTGTTCTTACAGTTTTTTGTTATACAAGGGTTAGGAGAATCCCAGAATAGCTGAGATTGGAAGGGACCTCTGGGTCTGTCTTGCCCAACACTGCTCCATCAGGGATAACCAGAGGAGGGAACCCAGGCCCATGTCTGGGCAGCATTTGAGGACCTTCAAGGAGGAAACTCTGCAACCTGTCTGGGCAGCCTGTGCCAGTGCTTGGTTGCTGTCTTGGTAAACAAGTGTTTTCTGATGCTCAGAGGCAACCTCCTATGTTTCAGTTTGTGCCCATTGCCTCTTGTCCTGGCACTAGGTACCATTGCACAGAGCCTGGCTCTGTCGTCTTGGTGCTCTGTCTTCCTTGCACCTTGTTTTCAGTTATTTATGGACATTGATGAGATCCTCCTGAACCTCTCCCAGCCTCTCACAGGAGAGGTGCTCCAGATCATTCAGTGTCTTGGTGGTCCTGTGTTGGACTCTCTTCATTAATCTCCCTAGTACGTGAGATGCTTGGACACAGGGCTAAGCCTGGTACTCCAGGTGCAACCTTACCAGTGCTGAGTAGAGAGATAAGTTCACCTCTCTTGACCTGCTGGTGATACTTTGCCTAATGCAACTCAGGTTACCACTTGCCACTTCTGTGGCCTGGGCATGTTGCTGGCTCATGTTCAACTTGGTATCCACGGGACTCCCTGGCCCTTCTCTGCTGAGCTGCTTTCCAGCTGTGTGCCCCTAGTGTGTGCTGGTGCCTGGGGCTGTTTCTCACCAGATATGTGACTTTACACTTCTTCTTGCTGAACTAGGTGAGGTTCCTGTCAGCCCATTTCTCCAGCCTGCTGAGGTGGCAGCATGGCTCTTTGGTGAATCAGCCACTCCTGTCAGGTTCAAGTATCTGCAGGGATACGTGGAAGGGGGGACATGGTAGAAAGTTTAGAAAACCACGAGTGGCACGAAGTGAATAAGACGTGCTTATGTACTGTTGGGTAAAAAAAAAACAAAAGATCACTTGTTTAAACTGAAAGCAAGAAATTTTTCTCCACTTGTGGGAATTTTGTCTACGTGTCCTCTGTGTAGTTATAGAAGATCTTACAGGTTTTAACTTTGTCTTCAAGAAGAGTTGATCCAGATCAAGAATAAATGACTATTGTGGAGTGCGAATATTTAAATACCTGGAGCGGGAAACTCGTGTCTTTCACATTGCTTACAGGAAGGTGAAGCAGACAGCTATCACTGTTTAATTAACATGTTCTTCCATTCTGTAGGCCACTCAAGCAGAAAGACTGCCAGGCTACATAGAACTTTTATTCTCCCTTAGAATACTGGGTGTTCTGGTACATAAAGTAAGAAAAAGTACAGATATCCTCTGTTTTTCTTGCAAACTTTGGAATAGTCTTGCAGGTTCTTTGGACTTATTTGAATTCTATTGCTCTACTCCCGCAGAACGTTTCATAAATAATTTTAGCATCTCTATCTTACATGAAACAAATTCTGAAATTTGAATATCAGTATTTGTTTTGTAGATGCTGGTGAGGGTTGCCATTCAGTCGTCTTTGTTGTATTGTTAAATACAGAAAGTATTCAGTACTCGGTGTTCTGCCTGCCTAAGGCAGTTCAGATCGACAATTGCTGTTGTATCTGTGCACTGAATTTGAAACCCAGAAATTAGCTTGAATTTGCATGTCTTTATGAATGTTTTGTATGATGATCTTGTGCAGGATATTCTTGTACAAGAACAAACAACTTGAAGTGGCTCAGTTTCTCCTGGAAAGCATGCATGTTGGTGGTCTGCATCAGTCATTATATGAATCTATTAGCGTGTGCCCTTGTACTGCGAGAACAAGAATTTGACTCTTGCAATTTGTGTGTTCTTTAAAGTATCCATTCTTCTTCAGGTTAAACTTAAAACACGATTAAGTTTCTTTCTGTTGTGCCTAGTTAGTGAGTCAGAAGTAGTTGCAAAAAGAATAATTTTAAAATAAGGCATTTAAGCAAATTCAATCAATTATTTGTCCTCCTCGGCCATAATCTCAGGCCAGTTTAATAAACCACTGTAGAGTTAAACTACTTTTCATATAAGATTAGCTTTAATTGTTTGTATTGTAATTAACAGTACCTGAAAAAGTTATCTTAGTAACTCTAAGCTGGGGCACATTCCATTCTGCAAGTTAATAAAAAATGAAATCACTTTAAAAAAACAAAAACAATAGAGAAACAGGCACATAATTCATTCTCTTAGTTTTCTGAAATGATATCTGATCACCCAGACTACTTTGTGGTGTAATTTTTTTTTTAATTACATAAATGAGGCTGCTTGAAGTATTTCAGCTTTCTGTTGCTCACCTCAATTTCTTTTTCTTTAATGGAAACAAGAAGTGGTTTTATTGTATTTCTGTTTTTGGAAGAGAAGTATCGTTGCTTGGAGGTGGGGAGGGAATTGATTCTTATTTTGTCAGAATGTATATTGAATAGCCTCAGGCACCTGGGGGCACGTGGTCTTTAATTTCCCTGAGCTGTCAAATGAAGACTGTGGCTGAACCAAAGAGGAGTTTATTTCCTATTTCCCCATGCTGAATTAAAAAGAAATTGAGGAAGAGAGACCTGGAGTACATAAGAACCCTTACTTTACTGCAGTAGTTATTTTTAAATAAGTCGTAGGAAGAAGTAGAAATCTCCTCATGTTTAGAGAGGAGACCTGATTAAGCGTATGTTCTTGCCTCCAGAACTAGGAATTCACCAGATCTTCATTTTTCTGTAGCTGTGTTTCTTTTCTTAAAAAGTTTTCTTCTTTTACTAGAAAGTGAACAGTGCTGTGCTTTGCTCTACTGGATAAGAAATGAGGAAAGCGGAATTCAAAACTAAGCTCTTATTTGTTGGTAACCTGAGCGGTACAGCTGATGCACTAGAGGGAAGGGATGCTATCCAGAAGGAGCTGGACAGGCTTCGGAGGTGGGCCCATGCCACCCCCGTGAAGTTCAGCAAGGCCAAGTGCAGGGTCCTGCACCTGGATTGGAGTAATCCCAAACAGACAGAATTGGTGGAGAATGTCTTGAGAGCAGCCCTGAGAAGAAGGATTGGAGGTGTCAGATGATGAAAAGCTTGACATGAGCTGTCAGTGTGTGCTTGCAGCCCAGAGGGCCAACCATATCCTGGGTTGCATCAAGAGAAGTGTGACCAGCAGGTCGAGGGAGGTGATTCTGCCCCTCTACTCTGCTCTTGTGAGACCCCACCTGGAGTACTGTGTCCAGTTCTGGGGCTCTCAACACAAGAAGGACATGGAGCTGTTGGAGTGAGTCCACAGGAGGGCCACGGAGATGATCAGTGGGCTGGAGCACCTCACCTATGAGGACAGGCTGAGAAAGCTGGGGCTTTTCAGCCTAGAGAGGAGAAGGCTCTGGAGGGACCTTATAGTGGCCTTCCAGGACCTGAAGGCGGCCTACAGGAAAGCTGAGAAGGGACTTTTTAGAAGGGCATGTGGTGACAGAACAGGGGGAAATGGTTTTAAACCAGAAGAGGGTGGATTTAGACTAGATATTAGGAAGAAGTTCTTTACCATGAGGCTGGTGAGACACTGGAACAAGTTGCCCAGCGAGGTGGTGAATGTCCCTTCCCTGGAAGCATTCAAGGCCAGGCTGGATGGTGCTGTGAGCAACCTGGTCTAGAGGGAGGTGTCTCTGCCTATAGCAGGGGGTTGGGACTAGGTGTTCATAAAATGCCTCCGGAAGTTGAGAAGGTTTGGAATGAAGACTGGCCACATGGCATCCTGTGGTGTATGTGCAGTGTGAAACATTGTCCTCCCCTGTTTTCTACAAGAGTCTGTTTATAGGATCAGTCATGCTCACTCAGTCAGGAATCATTGTATACTCTAGTAAAATACTGTGTAACTGGTGGTCTCATGTATATTTGCAAAAATACTAAAGTTGTTCTGAAGACAATTATTTTTCCCCCAGATTTCTGGCCTTCAACTTTCTATTAAAATAAATACTGGTATTAATTAGTTAGTTATATTGCTATGAATATATACAAATCACGTTTAAGGAGATCTGGCTTCCTGGATGATTTCTGTAGTTCCCACCTAGATTGCTTTAGGTTGCCTAAGACCTTTGAGTTCCGTTTTATGAGCAATCTTAACATCATTGGTAAGCATGTAATATTAAAACGCTTAGCATCACATAATTCATTGGTTTTGTGGTTTTTTTTAAATGTGCTTCTGGGAAGAAAAATTACAGAATGTTATTTCAGTTCTAATGGCAGTATTTGCTGGACTCTGTACTGATGTTTTCCAATAGTATATTCTGTACTGTGTATATAGTATACTGTATAGTTTATACATTTGTGTTGCACTCAAAGGTAACTGTTCAAATGAATTTTTAATCAGGACAGTTCTGTTTTAATAGCCCAAATACACCTGACATCACAAAACAGTTGTATTTCTGTTGCACTAATGGGGAAGTTATCCTTATTCCCTCTTCACAGTGCTCTTTAGTCCCCCAGAGCTTCCCTGTTGCTTGCCTTGGCCAGAACTATGATAAATTAGCTGTGCATTTCCAACTTGAGTCAGTTTATCAGTATGTAAAATTACAATCGAGCCAATAAAATTTGTCTCAATCTAGTGAACTAAGCCCAGAACAGTGAATCTTTCATGTATATATGTATATATAAATAAAACAACCTGAGTTTGCAGTTGGGATGGATTTATTATTGTGTTATTGCTGAGAGGAATAGGTGGAAATACAGAGAAACTGCAGATAAAGGAAACGTTACTCTGTTAAAGCTGAATCATTGAATCCTTAGAGTTGGAAGGGACCTCTGAAGACCATCGAGTCCAACTCCCCTGCAGTGAACAGAGACGTGCACAGCTACATCAGGTTGCCCAGGGCCTGGTCCAGCCTGGCCTTGAAAGTCCAGGGATGGGCATCAACCACCTCTCTTGGGCAACCTGTTCCAGTGCCTCACCACCCTCACTGTAAAAGATTTTTTTCCTTATATTTAACATAAACCTACCCTCTTTGAGCTTGAAATAATTTCCCCTTGTTCTGTCACCACAGACCTTGCTAAGTAGTCCCATTCTTTCCTGTAGCTCCTCTTTAGATACTGAAAGGCCGCTATCAGGTTTACCAGAAATATTTATTTTAGAGATAGTGAAGAAGGAGGTGAGCAGCATGGCACTGTTTTGAAACACAGTAGTTTGGAAGGGACCTCTGAAAGTGGTCTAATGGAATTTCTAGCTCCAAGGAAGGTAAGCTTTGAAGTTCAGTGCAGTTGATAATGGCATTGTCCAGCTGAATTTTGAAAAATCCATGAAGGTGGAGATCTGTGAAGGAAGTTCAGCCGCCTCCCTCCCTTCCTCTTTCTCTAAGCTGCCTTTCCATTCACTTTCACCATTGTTTTTTTTCAATTTTTTCTTCAAATAAACTGGAATGTTCTTTGTGGCAGCTTGTAACTGCGCTCTGTTCTGCTGTTTCCTCACAGTTTTCTGTGGTGTGTGTGTTCTGTTTTTATTTCATTTTTTTTAAACCACGCTTCCTTTACTTGTAAACTGAATTGAACTATCCACCTCTTCTTCAGACCAGACAAACTTAGTTCTGTTAACTTGTACTCAAGCCCCCAGAGAGTTCAGTGGTCCACTGCTGGACTTTTACCAATTTGTCAGCATTTCTTTTAATAGTAGCCTGCAACTGTGCTTACTGTACCAGATTTGGCTTTACAAGTGCTGAATGAAGAGGAATATTTATTTGCCTTAACTTGCGACTGTGTGTTCCTATTGAGGGTTGCTACACCACGAGCCTTTGCTGCTGTGGGGGTGTATCACTGACTCATGTTCATCCTGCCTGCTGGGCTTGTTGCCTACCCTGATCCTTTCCTGCAGTGATGCTTCCAGCCCCGCTGATCAGTGGTTGCATGGTATAAGGTTGCATGATCACTGATCATGCTGTTGCATGGTATAAGGTTTGTGTGTCACAAGTGTAGGACTTCGCCTTTGAACTTCGCAAGTTTGCTGTCAGCGTCACTTCTTCAGTTTGCTGAGCTGCTGCTGAGTAGCAGCTCTGCCTTTTAGTGCAGTGGCAGCTGCTTCTGTTTCTTGTCACCCACAGACTTCATGAGGGTGTGTTTTAGCTCACTGTCTAGGTTGTTAATGAGGATTGTAGAATGTTTGTCCTGGAATCAGCCCCTGAGGAATATTGCTTTTGCTGGCTGTTACTTACCCTTTGCACCAGCACTGAGCCCTGTAGTTGTTTTTCTTCATCTGCTCTATGAGTCCTCAGTTTAGCTGAAAAAGGAGATATGAGTGTCAACAACTTTCCTAAAGTCAAAGTAAATTACATCCACAATTGTCTTTTAGTCCTTCTAGGAAAGTGGCCATGCTAATTTGGTATGATAAATCTTTGTTAAACTTGTGCTGTTTGTATCTAGTCACCTTCTTACCTCTTTTTTGCCTAGAAAATAACTTATCTGAGGATTTTCTCCCGGAGAACGAGGATAAGTTGATCAGCCTGTCATTTCTGAAATCTTCTTTCCTTCCCTGTTTGAATATAGTTCACGAGGGATCTCCTCTACTTGCTTTAGTTTCCTAAAAATGATAAAAAGTGCCACTGTGATGGTACTAACCAGCTCCTCAGTACCTCCTAGTCGAACAGAATGACAGAATAACCGAAGTTGGCACGGACCTCTGGAGCCATCAGGTCCAACCCTGCTCAAGGAGGGTTACCTGGAGCAGAGTGCACAGGCCCATGTCCACATGGCTGCTGAAGATCTTTGAGGAGAGGATTCCACAACCTCGGGGCAACCTGTGCCAGTGCTTTCTAACTTGTCCTAACTCATTCCAACTTGCTGCTAGGCAGAGAGGACTGAGATCCAGAGAAACCTTAATAAAGGTGGAGGCGGAAGAGATACCTAGAGTCTTTCCTGCACCTTTTGTCAACAGAGCGACCACCTCATTTATTGGTAGACCAACATTTTCCTTGAGCTTTTTTGCTGCATGTAGACAAACAGAAGCTTTTTTTGTTATCCTGTGTATTTCTGTACATTTTCAAACCCAGCCTAAGCTTGGCCTTACTAATGCAGCTCCTTAGTACCCAGGCAGTGCTTTACTTGTGTTTTGTAATCTGTTTGTGCTTCTGTCTCTTTAATACTTCAATTTCTGTACTTCAGCTCAGTCAGAAGTTCACTGCTCCTTCAAGATAGCCTCCTGCTAGACTTGCTCAGTCTCTTGTACATCTGGATGGATTGTTTTTCTGCTTTGAGGAGGTTGCCCTTGATGTTCAACCAGCTCTCCAAGGTTCCATTAACCTTCAGGGCAGCATGCCCTGGGATCCCATCTTATAGTTCCTTTAATAAGCCTAGGTTTTCTATCTGAAATCTGGTTCTGCTACGTGCTTCTGTCACTTGCCTCTTTACCTTAACCTCCACCATCTAATAGTCACCGCCAAAGCTGCTGCAGGGCTGACATCCCTGCTCCCTTTCTTGCTCATAATTCGCTGATCCAGTGGAATGCCTGCTGTAGTGGTTGGAAAACAAGTAATGCTCTGGTGCTGTTATCGAGCATGCTAAAAGGTGGTGATTTGCAGATGCATCTGCTCAAGGCAGAAGCCTTCTTCTCTGTCAAGGTCAAGAAAATCACCACGTTGCCCCTCGTTCACTTTGTGCAGATGGCTCAATGTTTCTCCAGGGGTGGAGAGGCTCTGTGCTGCTCTGCGCTAGTTCCAAGATTGTCAGCATCTGGTTAGCCAGTTTAGTACTTCATAGATGTGTTTCAGCAAACTGGAACTTGGTAGTGAAGAGTAAGGCCTGAAGAGTTCAACTTGCATATTCAGATCAGTTCTTGATCTCTCTTTGCCTGCTAATTAGTGCTAGCTGATATCGAGCATGTGATAGTAGGAGATGCATGAGGTTTCCTGAAATAGTTTTCTCTTATTATTCTCATAATTTTCTGTTGCTGCAGGGCTATATTAGTATTCAAACTACAGGTGGAACTGTAGTTACATCCCCTGCAGTTTAAACCGCTGTTTTACTAGCACTGTGTTGAATTACTATTTCAAACATGTTAATTTGAGAAAACAAGATCTGTTGCCTAATATATTCAAGAAACATTACAGAGGTTTTGCTATTGGGACTGCATAGTCAAAAACTGAAATCTGAAGAGCACCCATTCACTTGTGCAGTGCGATTGTTGTAAATAATCACTGTTATATCTATTACTGCATACTTTCCATGTGATTTTATGTGCAGAATGGCTTAGGCTGACTAGGAAGAATAGTCCTTACTGCATCTCATCCTTCACTGTTATGATCCTGTGCCTTGAGGTCCCTTCCAACCCAAGCCATTCTGTGATTCTACTTCTGTAAAATTGACAGTTCTCTTGTAGTAGTGAGTTCTTATTCCTTTCATTGCCATGATATTGTGGTGTGCTCTTAGTTATAGTATAGGAAGAAGAAGGGATTATGTCCCTTAGTTTGAGCAGTTACTCCAAGTCTTAGAGCAAACCTTGTTCACTTACATAATTTAAGTGCCATGTGTAGTATCTCACTCAAGATGTAGGCTGGGAATTTTATTTGAAGAATGCTGTCTTCACACAGTGTGCAGAACTACTTAGAAAAGAACTCAAAGGTAATTGCTCTGAAAGTGATGGCCAGATAATTATTGGCTTGGGTAAAGTGTAACCCCATTGATGTTTATGGCAGTCAGAGTGGGAACCAGATTCAAATGCTGGATTCAGATTAGAGCTGCAACCATAACAACTATTTTTTTTTTTGTCTCTGAAGCTATCTGCCTTATTTGAAGGTTAATTTATTTTACAAGCAGGAAAGGTGTCTCAGTAACTGTCCCCTTTTCTCCCCTTCTTATTTGCTTATGTCCACCATCCAACCTTAACGTCATATAAATGGAGGAGAGGTATGTGATCAGGTGAGGTTGGTGGTGGCTGATCTTATGGCTTCTTCTGGGGGAAAAGATTGGTTATCCCATGTCTCCCTCATTTGCCGTGGGAGTGGACCTACCCAGTGTGCTTGATCTAATCAGTGTGCTGAGATGCAGTGATCTGATACTTCCTGGAAGCATCAGGCTTCACGTGCATGTATGACTTAGTGTAAAAAGAGCAGCTGGGAAAGGACGTAGGCATTTAAAGCAATTGAGCTGAACCAGAGCCATTTCTAAGGGGCCCTCAGGAAGAAGAGTGATTGACTGTGAGCAGAGAAACTGGTTAGATGAGTTGTCTCAACAGCTGCATGGATTAGGTAGTGTGTGATTGGCTATATAAATGCACCCTTAAGTCTCCCTTGTGTGTGGCATCCATGGCCAGTTAGACAGAAATATGTGGGTAAGCTGTGATCTGATTTGCCCCATACTTTTTTCTAAGGTTTTTAAAGATTGGCTTCATTATTTTGTGCTTTTACATAGGCTATAGAGTTGCTGACCTTTATCTTTCTCCTTCGTTTTCATGTTTAACTTGCATGTGGCTTTAATGATGAAGAAGACATCTGGGCATGCTCTCTTAAACTCACGTAGTCTTTACACCCAGTGGCTGTATGCCATCACCTTAATGCCAGGCAGACGTGTCAGGGTTCCAGGCCATCCTCTGAACAGTGTCTCATGGCTCTGTAGGAGTTATACTGTTCTTGACTGTGTGCTTGCTGGTTGGCAAACAGCTCTTATCATCTATGCTTGGATTTGAAGCTGCTTCATGGCTGACTCGTGCTTAGAGGGCAGCGCCAACACACCAAAGGGATGTGGCCTACAGAATTAGAGCTAGCCAAAGATACCGGGGAGGTGGATGAAAATCTGGGCACAACTCGACATCAGAAATGAAGCAGAAAGATGATGGTTGAATTTACACGAAGCTGCAAGTTACAGGGTGATGGAAGAATGGTGCTGTATAAAAGCTCAGAACTGAAGTAAATCAACTGTTTTAACAGGAAACATAATACCCTTATGGCCTGATCTACGAACAGTACAGTATAGGAACTATACATCTGGACCAGGGTAGCGACATTTACTTTGACATATTCCTAGCATTAAAGTATTAAATAGTTTCATTTTAATTGTACCGTATACTATTTGCCAATGGCACCAATTGTGCATCAGCATTAAACTACTATTAGAACCAGAGGGTACTGGGCATTAGTGGATAGCAGGTTGTTCGCTGTGACAAGGCATGCTGTGGGCTCGTTCAGTCCATAGCAGTTTCCTTTGCAAGTTGGAAGTCATTCCTGGGGACACAGGCACTACACAACCTACAGCGTGCTTTTTTGTTCTGGTGAGGGTGGCTGAAAATTCATTACATCCTTCTAAATGTGACAAGATATTAAAGCTAAATATTTTGTCTCTGTACTGTTGTGCATACACTTGGCCGTGTTTAGCCATAATACAGACAGAAGGGACTCCTTCCGTAATTGCGTCACATTGTATAGATGGTTGTTGTGCATGTCTGATGAAGCATGGATGGATCTAGGACATCTGGAGTTGAGACTGATGTGTGTCATGTATCATTTTAAGACTGAATATGTCTATTTTCCCTTTTATCTGTGCTTCCCTCTAATTTCTGTTCCTGATAAGTGTCACTCGTACTATGCTACTTTCTTATAGGCTGCGTTTACTTCTGTAGGCTTTTCTGGCCACTGCATATATTTTGATGTTATAAATACTTTTTACTTGCATAACAAGTTGCCATTGGCTTTCCTTTATTAATGGACCAAATAGTGTAATGGGCTGCAGTATACAAGAATTCACCTTATTTACTGGCTTCTTGATCCTTAACTTCTTTCTCAGCCTTTTGATACAAGTATTCTGTTACTGTCTCCTTTTGGGAGCTGGATTTTACCAGGTGACTGTAAAAGCATTTTTTGCCTAGGGGTCACCCTGATATCCATGTGGTTTTACTGCTAATATTTCAAGAACTGAAACTAGGTATTTACTTCCATAAGAACACATTGTACTGAAGATACTTGTCCTGCAGAGCCGTTTAATCACGATTTCTCATGATACTACTTTCTAGAAGGCAGGCAGAAAGCTGTATATATAATGATAAATACGGATTTTTTTTCAGTGTGCACGTTCATGACTAACGTCATGGAAGTCTTTGGAGACTAAGGGTGCTGTATTGTTTCTGAAGTGGGGTAGATTTTGCAAAGCTCTGATAGAAAATGTTATATTCCAGATGTCCTAAACTCTACATAACTGTATTTTTTAATAGCTGGGACTTAGATTGCATGTAGTGTGAGTCTTCTGATTAAGTACAGTAAAATGTTATCTGAAAATGGTTGGCTCACGTACTTAGGGTTGTCTCTTTCTCCAGATACCCTTCTGCCCATAGTTCAGTTTATTTCACTGCTGGCTTTAGAGTCCCTTCATGCTTGGTTGCAGACCAGGTGGGCACTTCCACTCTTTCAGGGACAGAGCGATGCCAGGAGAGCCGTCTTGTTTGAGCTGTGCTTAGCAGTTTTTGGTTCTTGCAACATGCATCCTTTGAAGCAGCATAGTGGTCAGCATGAAAAAGTCGGCACAAATAAAGGCTTTGAGCAACCACTGAATAGAACCACTGTGAAAGATCTCGAGGAGAAATGGCAGGTAGGGATGCATAATGTGCTGTGAGGGCAGTCACCCATCGCTGTGAAGTGTTGAATTAATGCTACCATCATGTTCGTCCTCTGCTTGTAGAGGGAAGGGAAAGCTTATATGAGTCAGTGAAAATCTTTAGGAGTAGTAACACATGGACTTGTTCAGAAGACTGTGCCAGTTTGAGCAGCTCATATCCCTACTACGTCCTTATTGACTGTGCCATGAATTGAGTCAGGAAACTGTTTATTGGAAGAACAATTTGGCAGACGGCTTATTGTGGTCAGTTCGAGTTGTTTAGTGGAAGGGCTGACAGTGGGAATTACTGTGGAGGCTTCGATGAAAGTGGAGACTGGAGCTTGACGCAGCTATGTGAGTCAATGCACGTATGACTGTGCCTTTGGGTTCCATACCCAGGTTTTATGGGACTGGGTTGAAGCAGGAATAGGGAAATGGTTCTATTTACTGAGAGATTAAAACTAGTTATGAGAAACTCAGGGGCTCCCATTCTGCTGGTTGACAGAGTGATGGCGAGTGGTTTTGGTTCTTGTTTCTGTTTTGTTTTTGGAAGGGAGCTGCAAACATGTACCAACACTTTCAAAACTGAAAGTGGAGGAAATTGCTATGGCTTAATTTAATTTCTGCATAGGATTGTGGAAAGAGAGGGAAAAGTACAACTGATGTTGCAAGCAAATTAGTATATTCATTTGGTTTTGTACTTTCTTGCATTTCTAAACCCGTGCCAAATTGTTTTGCATAGTTCTTGTATTAAAGCATTGATATGCTTTAAATGATCAACGTTTCAGTTGCATGAGCAGCTGGTTAGTTGGTTTTTTGTTGTTTTATTTCCCGGAAATTGTGTCGTGTGGGGTGAATTGGGTTTGTGTTTTTTAATCTAAAATGTGGACTGCAGTCTGAGAAGTGTTCTTAGGGGAGCTGGTACCTGCAAAAGGTTCACTCTGACTGTTCCTCTGGTAGCTTTTGTTCAGCAGCTTGTGTGGAGCAATTGTCCATCTAAAGCTATGAAGGTGAACAGTTGTGCAGCTGATGGCTTATTTAGTAGTCTGTGTCATTTATGAAGCAGATAAATGAAAATGAAAATCTCTCTTCTTTTTTTGTACTGTGTTGTCTTTTCTTTGGTAATCAAGTGCCACTTTGTTTTCTGGTTGATACTTCTTATATCATTTCTGATGATTTATGAATCATATGTCATCGTAATCTAGTAAATAAGGAAAGTATTTTGGACTGCCCAGCCCATGCCACCTCTATTTATATTAGAAGTTTAACCATTGATTATTATATTTTTTTATTATTTTTTTTTTAGCTTTAAAACTAAAGTTTGTTTGGTTCCCTTAAAATAAATGAAGTCAAGCAACAGAGTTCTTCAGAGAAAGTTGAAATATTCAGCACGGCTATAGACAGTCATGTTCTAAGCTGGTAAATGTTATGTAAGGGAATAAGCATTTTCGGAGACCAAAGGTTAAGTCTGTGAGTACTTTGATAGTTGTGGCTGACGTGTTATATGATCTTCACATAGCAATACTTGGGCTCACTAAGATGTGGATCATTTAATAGAGTGTATCAAGGGCCAGCTACAGCTATGTAGATGCCTGTTAGTTCAGGTATGCAGTTTTACAGTGCCGTGGTAATATGCTATATTGCAGTATAGCTTTTGTGGATTATCTATGGGAAGGAAACCTTTGCATAGGCAGTAAAATAATTAACATTCTTAGACATTTGAAAGATTCTGTATTTGCGCCTGAAATTGAAGACCCGTGTATTCAGTCTGATTATATTTTCCTGTGAGGTTGTGATCTAGCAATTGTTGAATGTTACAAATAACTTAAAAAGTACCCAGAAGTTCAGGGAGCATTCATTCTCTGCGTCGGTCGGCAGCAAGAAGGAAGAATGGTAGAAGAAGAAGCCCAAAGCATCTGGCTGGCATCCATTCCCAATCGTTTCCGTAATTGTCTACGGACATTTATCAAAAGAACAGGTGATAACTGTTACTGGCACCTTCTAGCATCAAGGTGCCCTGACATCTCAGTTGTCCGTTTTCAAGGCTGAGTGGGGTTTCGGGAAGCTTAAAAGGGCACATCTGTATGGGTGCAGTTCTACGGCTTTGTGTCAGTGTGAAGCAAAGGCAGAGTGAGCCAAAATTATTTTCCAAAATTAGTGGTTACTTATATCCCATATTACATGAAGGGACTAGTCTTAAAAGTAACCCCTTTTTAAAAGACAGACTTACACCTTTATTCCTTGCTTATTGTTGTGTGTTTCTTTGTTCTTGTTTGGGTTCATCCTCTCTAATTTGTGCATTGTCAGCAGTGAGAAGCTAACAGTGGTGCTGTTAGGAATTGTTGATGGACAAAAGCAGATTCCTGTTAGTGCTAACAGATTTAGCAGTCGCTTCACATGTGGGAATTTGAGAAACTAAGAATATGTGCATTCCTTTTCTCCCTTTCCAAATGAAGCATTGTGGTAGTTTGTTGTACAAACTGTATAAAGAAGTTTAGGGCATGAACGCTCTTAGCAGCTCTGGCTTTCTGCAGCAGAAAAAGGGCTCGCTCGTGGGGAAGTATCCTGCTGTGTGCCATCCGGTGCAGTGGCGAGCACCTGTTTTGACTAAGGTAATACATAACTTGGCAAGGAATATTTATGACCTTAGTAATAAATGTTTTGTTATATATTATCTAAACTGTGTGACTGTTCCTATGAAGGATGGCAACATCTAAAGAGTAATAATTTTTGACAGGCAAGAGAATAATGCATAATCTGAACTGCATCAGTGAGCCTGCAGCTTGCTTGCTTGAGTCGGATTTGAGAGGTGTAAGAGTCTAGCTATATGGATAAAGTCACTAGATAAGAGTTTTGATCTGTAAATGCTATTCAGCATGTTCCTGTCTATAAAATACCTAATATACATTGTCTGTATTGTATATAATAAACCTGAAATGATCATATTTTAAATAGACTATTTCTATGCATTTAACCTACATGTACACCTGAAAGTGTTAATGGTTTTATGTTTTCCTGTAGCTAACAGAAGATGAAATTGCAACTATTCTGAAATCTACTCTTAAAGGACTTGAGTATTTGCACTTTATGAGAAAAATTCATAGAGATATAAAGGCTGGAAACATTCTTCTTAACACCGAAGGACATGCAAAATTAGCTGATTTTGGTGTGGCTGGCCAGTTAACAGTAAGTACCTGTGGAAAGATGGTTTAAAAATGCTTACTACTCCTAACCGTGTTTTACACAGTCTCTTCTGCCTTGAATTTGAGTCTGAGGAGGAACTAGTGGTGCTAACAGTCTTTATCATGATGAATATTTAATGCACTGCAAGATTATTTAGTTTCTAGTGGTTTATTATTATAACCCACTGCACTTCAAGTACTTGCTGATCTCACTTTACACTTTTGTTCAAGGTTTATGATCAAGATTGAGGTGACAACTCTCTGGCTTCTAAAGCCTGGTGGCCTGAATCTGTTTAGTATTAATTGGAAGTCATTACAATTTGACCTTTGGGTGGCTAATTTAATTTCTAAATATAGAATAAATATCAAAGGAATCTGTGAAAATAAACATCTCTATTTTAATTGTACAAATGATATAATTACAGGATACAATGGCAAAACGTAATACTGTTATAGGAACTCCATTTTGGATGGCTCCAGAAGTAATACAAGAGATTGGCTATAACTGTGTGGCAGACATCTGGTCCCTTGGTATCACTTCAATAGAAATGGCTGAAGGAAAGCCTCCCTATGCTGATATTCATCCAATGAGGGTAAGTGTGTGTGGGGGCAATTTATTGTTATGTATCAGGAAAAAAAAGAAAAAGAAAAAAAATAATGATCTGGGAATCATAAAACTATGCATTCATGGACAAAGTTTAGAACTGAAGATTTTCATTTGCTGTCTCACTTCCTGTTTGCTGCAGTTGTATTTTAGTGTGTGTTTGTAAGTTTTCAGTGAGAGATTGAAAGCAGTAATTGCTTAATCGACTTAAGGCAACGTGCAGAGCCTGTTTCAGCCTGTAACTGTACTTGTAGAGTTCCACAACCGAGAGGCCGTTCTCCCTTGTTAAGGGAATTTTGACTGGAAGGTTGTCTGGGAAAGAATTTAGGATTGTCTTATGTGAGCACTGTTAATGTTAGTAACCCTTGGCAGTTTATATTTTTTACTGGCTCTTACAGTGTGTTACTGCATTAATACACTTCTTGCAAAATAAAATGTAAATACAATTAGTCACTGTATGAGAAGTGGCACTTTAAAAGGAATTGCTTTGTGAAGTTCGTGGGGAAAACTGTCTATGGATGAGTGCTGGCAGTGTTAGTCATACTTCTGTTTTCTTTTCTGAAATGAGCTGTGGACTGACTGCACCGACTGGGCATCAACAGATACTCCATTCCTGGATTGTTTATATCTAAAACCTGTTTGGTAGTAAAAAGGCACTACGTGTTGTTAAAAGCAGATTTTTCATCTTTGTGCTTTGCTGCAAAAACAACGTACGTACCAGATTATTGCATGCAGTTTTACTTTGCTTCTGTTCCATATCAGGATCTCAATCTAAGTAAGCCAGTACTCCTCAGAGAGAAGGTGCTGGTCATATGTGATTACTGAAAGGTAGCACATATGCAAGTTCAAGGGTATTTAATTCTGTTGGATTCTTGGTTTTCGTTTGTGCTTTTTGGAGCCAAGATGTTTCCTGAAGCTTTTTCTGTGTGCAGTTCAATTAAAGCTAGTGAGTGTTCGCAGTTTGGAAGCATTACATCATTTTGAAAGCGAAACTTTGTATTTTTCTTGCTCCACTTTTTTTTTTTTTTTTTCTGGGTAATTAGCTATTTTAAAATTAGTGTCTAAACTGAAAATGCTCAGAAGAAAGCTGAGAAGAACAAGATAAATATCTCTACCGCTTGTTTTTAATGGGTAATTTAATTCGATACGGGTTGACATGCGAAAAAAATGTTTTGAAGAACTACTGATGAGAAATCAGTTGTATTTGATCGTGCTGGTTTTTCAGTTGTACTTTGATTGAAATAGTCTTCATTATGTCTGAATTCATTTTAACAAAATAGCGTGTGGTTGCGCTGGCTGTTGAAAGGTGAGGACTGCGTTATCGGAAAGGATTTTATAAGCATGACAATAGCTGCTTATAAATCAAAGGTCACTGTTTGAGTTTGAAGGCTTGTGAATCTGTTTAATTCTTGTAATCAAATGAGTGCTATCAAAGGCCAAAGTAATTTAACACGACAATTCTGGATTACATTGAACATATGTTCTTGTTAATAAATTACGTTATGGTTTTAAGGGCTTTGTATGCTGTTAGTACTCTTTTGTGTATTTGATACTTAGAGTTTTTCTTAATTTTTATTAGTGAGTTGTTACAGCGGTTAACAAGAAATACACGGATTTAAGTTGCAATAGCTTTCCCAGTGTCATATGATACAGCTTCACAGGACATTTGGGCATATGTAGATGCTTTCCTGCTTTGTTTTAGTTATGACACAGAATTGATATAGGCAAGCATGAAAGCTTGGGCAAATTTTCATTGCTTTTTGTAGATGTTGCTGGAGTTCTGCGGTATTTATGTAAGGCACAATTTTGTTGCTTGGGAATGCATGTTGAAATTATCATGTGCGCTATTTTGCTGTAGGCTGGTTGGCACTGCCACAAAGGTAATGCGCTGCCAGTAGGCCATTTCCTTGTCAACTGCATTTACAGCTTAATAGAAATATTACATGACTTCTTTAAACAAGTGTTTTGGCAGAGAGGAAATAGCAGATTCCATGCAAACAAGCATAGCTTCCTCTGCTTAACCACACTCTGGCTACTCTGAAAAATTGTGCTGGTTTCAGCTGGGAAAGAATGAGAAGCGGGGGTTGCAAAATGGAATTTGATGTGGGAAAAAAAATCACTTTCTTTCTGTTCAAGTATTTCGGGTTAAGCTTAATTGTCTGCATATGCATTATCAGTGTTATTTCACTTGTTTCTGTGGCACATCTGAGTTAAGTATAATCTGCCGTTGTCATACTTGGTTTGAGGCTCAAAGGTCAAGACCATTGGCTAGCCCAGCGCTCTCGTACTTCACTCACTTAAGAATTACAAAATGCCTTGCATGTTCCATGTCAGAACTCCGTTGTGCTTTTGGTGGTGCTGTAATCACGGTGTGCTTTGCTAATGGTGAGAAGTGAAACTCCTGTGTTTTCTCTGACAAGTGTCCCACAGGTAGTGTGGAGTGGTTTTAAAGGGGAAAAAAAAATACAGACATCCTCATGGATAGTGATAGGACAAGGGGGAATGGTCTTAAACTGAACAGGGGAGGTTTAGGTTAGATATTAGGAGGAAGTTTTTCACACAGAGGGTGGTGACACACTGGAACAGGTTGCCCAAGGAGGTTGTGGATGCCCCATCCCTAGAGGCATTCAAGGCCAGGCTGGATGTGGCTCTGGGCAGCCTGGTCTAGTGGTTGGCGACCCTGCACATAGCAGGGGGTTGAAATTAGATGATCACTGTGGTCCTTTTCAACCCAGGCCATTCTATGATTCCATGAAAACATGGTGGTACAGCCACTAGAAGTAGTGAATTTGTGGTTAAATATAAAAATGACTCAAAGCTAGATAATTTAACCTGTTCAGCAGGGCTAAAAGCTCGTTGACTGATTGCACTAGTCAGCTTAATGAGCACTGTTAATCAGGCTAACAGTGTGTGCATCTGCCTTTGATTGCCCTGCTGGGATGAGCAGTTCCGAAAATTGTAGGGGAGTTAATTAAAGAGGGCTTCTGTGTGGTTCTAGAGCAAGACTTGAGCTCCTGCTCTGGGCCTTCACTGCTGGTCTTCGACAGCTGTGCTCTCGTGTCACAGAAGGACTGCAGTATGTATGCTGTTCTGTTCTAATGTGTATTTATATCTGAATTTAATTCAGACCATTAACCGCATTGTGCAGTGTCTCCTTTTCATGCAATACAAAGTTTTTTTATGGTGATGGTGGTGAGGTGCTGGAACAGGTTGCCCAGAGAGGTGGTGGAAGCCCCATCCCTGGAGACGTTCAGGGTCAGGCTGGATCTAGCAACCTGATCTAGCTGTAGGTATCCCTGCTCATTGCAGGGGAGTTGGACTAGATGACCTTTAAAGATCCCTTCCAGTGACTTCATGATACCTGTCCCTATTACCTGTTTGTTTCTAAAGGCCTTTTAAAAATTTTATTTATTTATTTTATGTAGGGGAAACACAGAGATTAGCAGTTTTTCTAAAGGAGTTGTCATGCTTTTTGATGGAATTTCGTAAAGGGCTTTTGAAATGTCTTGTGTTTGCCTGTTAAGCCATGGTCTCAAATCCGTCATATAAGGGAGCTGGTTTTGGTGGAAGATCATCTAAGCTGTGAAGTTTTTACTTGCTCGCAGTCTACCCACTGTTGATATTTGTCTGTGTTTACAAATAGATTAACAGCACTTTGCCATAAAACTAATTTTAAACATTAAGGATGGCAGCTTTTGAGATCCTTTCTCTAAGACCACCCATATCATATATATTTTCTTTATATTCACTTACTGCTATGAGGCTGTGATTTTCATTATCAGTTTAAGGCAATTAAGGTGTGGGCTGCTGCTTATAGGCACAGCCTAGCCCTCACCAGGAGCTCCTGCTGACCTTTCTGTAAGCAAACACTGGCATTTTTGAGGCCTCAACAGGGAGCTGGACAAAGTAGATGATCTAAAACATGAACCTGCTGGAACTGAGCAAGAGGAGATGGAGGAGCACACAGATGGATGGGGAAGTGGCTGGAGTGGAGCTGGTGCTTTTGGCCACAGCTGATCCGTGTAGGCCAACAAAAAATTGCAGCCTGGTTTCATAAAATCTGCTCTTCTTTGCAAGGTCAACACTTACTGACAGGATGGAGCATTTCAGATAAATGCTGGTAGCACACTCTAAAAAAAAAAACTCTTTCATGCTTATCAGGCAGCTGCAGTAATTCATGTTGCTACGGTATGGAAGAAGCGAAGAAGCTGGTGGTAGATGTGTTTTTCAACACTTCACAGTATTGGCCTTTGTTTCTTTATGGTGAGGTTTGTTGGAAATGGACATGTGGGCATCACATGTTCTACAGTGAATTGGAGGAAGCCAATTTGAACTGCTTCCATTTGCTTTAAGTCCAATCATGATATTTATTTTTCCATGGCACTTACCCAGATTATCCATGCCTCCTGCTTAGCCTGTGTCATTTCCATCCTGGACTAATCTGTTTGTAATAACCTTTTATGCCCTGATGTATCTTATAACAATCTACCATTTCCCAGTTTTTTATTCTCAGCATATTGCACTAAAAATGGAGATTGAAGTGAGAATTATTGCTGCGTAAAGTTGAAGAAGCAAGGAAGTCGTCCTGTTCAAGGAAGTTGTCCTGTTCAGTATTGCTGTCTGATTTAGCCAAGTTTTTCATGCATTGAGGAAACAATTTCCTTTCCATCTTCTATGCCAGAAGTTGAGGTTGGGGAAAAAAAAACACTGTTGGCATTGCCAGGTGTTTTTCTCTGTAGTCAGTTCTAACAGAAGGAATGCTTACATTTATTTTTTTTCTCTGACACATGGAATTGTCTCATTGGTTTCTATTGTTTTATTTCGGAGGTCATCATTGGCATTGCTGCCTTTAATTTAAAGCAGCCTACTTAAAGTATATTACACTATTTTCTTATTTTAGTGCTTTCATTATCTTTAGAAGAGAATTTTAGGGAATACTTCCAAAAGTCGTTCCCTTTTAAAAACTTTCTATGAGGTGCTTTTTGTTAATTTGTAACTTGAGATCTTGCCTGCTGTTTCTAGATAGAGTAAGCTAATATTTAAAGAGATTTAAAATATGGATTTTTGATTGTATCTTACTGTTTATTACTTTACAGCCTCTTTAGAATCTTGTGGAATAAGGGCAGTGAGCTGTGGTAACACTCACTGAGTGGGATTCCTCAGGGAGGTTGTAATTCTTCCCTATTTCTGTTGTGCCTTCTGTGCTGTGGTGGTCTGCTTACAAGGATACTACGTGCTTTCAAACTACTTAAAGTGCTAAGATTATTTTGAGATAATGAAATATTAAGTCTTGGAAAAAGCATGTGAGCCCCTAACACATCCATTTCTGTCAATGGAAGAGTTGTATTAACGCGTATATTAAAGGGACAAAAAAAGCTGACTTCCCCTTTCTAACTGGATCTCCTGTTGTGTCTTGACTTAAGAAAACCGGGTTCCTCAGGATGAGATTTTTGTGTGTGTTATCTAACGCAGTGCCACGCTCATTTGAATTTCTCAAACAATAACTGGTGATACAGTGTATGAACATACGTGTGCAGTGGTGACCGACCTCTGTGACATGTGTTTGAAGCACACGCCTAGAATCTGAGAAGTGTGTGTCTTGCTGCAGGCTTCCCAACAGTCTGCTAGAGGTTCTTCACATGTCTCTGGGCTTTACGTGGGTTGAAGTGTTTGCTGTAAATTCAAAGGGATTTTCTTCCTGTTTCCATATGTTTTTATCATCCATTTTTGTTGCAATAAGCTTTTAGGCAGCTGTATGATGAATTATTTCTGATAACTGATCCATCCAGAAATGAACCAAACAAGTGGTAGTTTATACTGGTGTGGTTAACATGGTGCTGGGACCGGGTTGGGGAAAAAATTTAGTATCTGCTGGTGGGAGAAACCTCCCTTTTTGGGGTCACCAAAGTTGCTGCTGAGTTTGACTTAAAGTAGCTGCAAAGCTGGAGTCTCAACTGTCCATTCAGAAATTTGCTGTGACTAAAATGTCATAGTTAGTTACGGAAATGCCTGTATACATAAGTTTGCGGGAGATCATCATTTATCCCGATGTCCTCGTGCTCTTGGGATCTATAGCTGCAGGTGCTGTACTGCCCTGTTTCTTTTGGTGCTCCAATGTTATTTACCTTTTGAATACAGGGAGGGTCTCAGGGGAAGGAGAGATTGTTCTTCCTTCTTCTGATGGACTAGGAAGTAGCAGCAGACCACAAAACTTACTTTTTTGTAGCCCATCCTAACCCGTTCTTTTTGGATTTTCTAGTTCATATCAATAAAATGAGTCAGGTTTCTAGACTTTTTAAGGGTAGATGTCCTTGCTGCAAAGCCTCCCTCCTTCCCCAGTCCTCGAATATTCTTCTCTTCCAGCTTGAAATACAATTGCTACAGTATGGCTGAATTTCATGGGGTGAGCTTGCAGTGGGCCTTTGGTTTGCATGTGGCTGCAGGTGGGTGTTGCTTCATAAAGTCACAATTTCAAATAGGTTTTATAACTGTGTTTGAGAACAAAACAATTAGTACCAGGAAATGTTTGTGTAACAGAAAATAATGCTCTTTATGCATTTTTCTTCTTTTTTTCCCTCCAGTGTCGAAGGAACTGTTTCCTGTACAAATCACCATGAGAAATACAACTCCAGATAGCAATAGGATATGTAGCAATTTTTTTTGAGTAGTTTTCTGTGGTTCAAGCCTATAGTAATACCAACGTTGAGTAACGAAGTACATTTTTGCACTCTGTGACCTCCAAACCTCAAGTTATGACTTAATGTGGCTTTAGTTAAAACATGCTTGGTGTTCACTTAGGTGTGTAAGCTGTTCTGGTGAGGATTCAGGTAGTTTCCTTCATAGCTCCTCTTCTTTGCGAAGATGCTAGGCACAGATATAGACGTATTACGCTTTGGAACATAATTTCTTTTGGAGTATCTGTTGCCTTCAGAATTCAGAGAGGAAACAAATTTTGAAGGGATTTCATTTGCCTGTTTGCTTGTGACCAGTTCTGCTCTGGGCTGGATGTTGAGGTGGTGGAGGAGGAGACAACTGGGAATATTGTGATGAGTGAGGAGGTCAACTCAGGTAATGCGCCCCTGTGGAGTTGTGTTTCTTGTGATATGGAAATAGAATTTCTCCCCATTTTTCAGCATATATAGCATGGAATTTTAATGAAAGCTTGTAAATACTAAGCATTGCTTACTTTTGGTAAACTACACACAGAGTAAAATAAAAGTATGTGAATTGTCCTCAGACATTGAAAACAAATATAGAGATGTCAGGTTGCAAAACGTATGGATAAAGTCTGTGATATTTTACTGATATTCCTTAAGTTGCAATTGATAATTCATTGCTTAACTTCACTGGGTTCAGCTACATGTATTCTATCTGCTCGGCACTGATATGCTAGCATGGCAGCATCCAGCTCTCAAGACTTGACAACTTGCTGTGCAAAAAGGCATATCATGCTTAGCATCAGCCCGGTTCATGTGGAAAGGAGAGTTCTTGTAATACTTTTATGAAAACAAGATAGGAAAAATGTCATTTATCCTCTGGCAAAACTTAGAGATGAGAGAGATTTTTCTCCCTAATACTCTAAGGAACTTTTTGAAGAGGTTTTGCCACGTTGCTTTACGCAGAGCCAGTATTCCCTTCTTCCCGCAGAAAAGATTGACAGATAGTTGCAGCTTATGGGACTGAGAGTAGTGCAAACCACATAAAGGAGTGGACACATTGAGTAGTTCAGATCTGTTTCTGTAGGGAATCACGAAAGGGTGCTCAACTGGCATGCTAATTTAGTTTCTTGCAGTCAGGATAGTACCTCATCAGCACGTGGCTCTTCACAGAAAGGAAAAATGACACAGAGCAGGATGTAAGGAAATGAGGAAAATGTAAGATGGAGATAACGGCGAACAGGATTGGGTTGAGCTCAACTTCAGAAATCCAGAAGCTACTATTGAGGTAAGACAGGGAAAGCTATGTGAAATCTGGAAGAGCTCACTAATGAGAGGAAGTCAGTTCATTATGAAGGTTTGCACTCATTCTTATTTGATTGACTAGCCAGCACAGAATGATAGAGTATTAGCATTGCTGCACTAGTGCTATGAAAGCATTAGATTGTGAGGTGTGTATGACTAAATCAGAGAGTGACAAAGAGCTATTCCTGTCTACATTGCAGCTTTTGAAATGTCTGTGAGCGAGTGTATATAACTGCAGACCACCACAGGCATTTCTCCTGTTATCTGCTCTTCTGTTTTCTTACATCTGTCTAGCTTGTTCTTCCCTTAAGTGAAAAAATATCTTGAAAGTTCACATAATGAAACTATTGCACTATAAATAAAGTGCAATTAGAAGTATGTGTGGTTGTAGAATTCAACATAAATGTTTCACCATGGTTTGGAAGATGCACCTTTACCCCTTCGTATCAATAAAATCATTTGGGCAGAATAAATAACACGTTTATTACTGTTAAAAGTATACATACTTTTTTTTTAATGAAATCAAGTTTGTTGGTTGCATGTGTACACAAAAAGAAAAGGAAATGTTAATCTGTCATGTGTAATAAAGTAGCAGAAACAAAGAATATTTGAAATTTGGACTGGAACTGGAGTTTAATTTGAATTAAATGGAAAACATTTATTTCATGCTTCTAAATGAGGATTTAATTAAAATTAAATTGGTTCATCTTTTTAGACTTATCCCTGAATAGGAAATCTGAAACATACTTCAGTTGATGGTTGGTTTTCTCTGACTTTGATTAATCACTTTCAAAGTAAGTGGAGGATCAGTATAGTAATTTCATAATTACACACAAGTGAGTTAACTTGAAACTTTAACTAAAATAACTGTAAGGGAAGTTTGATGTTGGTTGGTTTCATGTAATGCTGTGTATCTTTTGTGTATTATTCAAATTCTTAGAAGTGCTAATCTGAAAAAAGGACCATACTATGGTACTACTATGTTGTTTGCAAGGTACTTTAATAGGGAAATGTTTGACATGGGAATATTATTTTTCAAAGACATTGGAACAGTAAATGGAGGCTGAACGAAGCCATGAAATTGGTTGAAGGATTCTTGATGACTTCAGCTAGCATTGGATCCAGTGCTACTTCTGTAAGAATTGTTAAAGATTATTTAATAGAACTGTTTTGTGGGTAAAGCCAGGAATATATTCAATGAACCTAGGACAGCACGGGTTAATGTTATCCGCTGCTACTGGGCTGGCTGCTTTCTCCCTGGAGGAAAGTTAGAAATATACAAACAAAAGCGAAAGAACCTTCTACCGAAAAGTTCTTTCAGAAGTTTTAAATCACCATAGATCTGCTCATTTGTGATGTTAGGAAAACTATAAACATAGATCAAAGTGCAAAGCAAAACTATTTAGCAACTTGAAGATCTCAAGAAAATTTTATTTGAAGTAGGCAACCAGTGGTAAATCATCAAAATGCACTGAAAATAGAATCACAGTTTGAATGTTACGTGATGCTTTTTCATTAATTAAGTTTATGGACATTCTTATTTGAAAAAGCCTTTCCATCATTTGTACATGTAATTGTGTGCTGATTTTATTCAGTTTATTTTTACCTTGCAGTATGGACTTGGAAAAATATTCAGTGAGGTGTTTATGCACAGACTTATGAGAACTCCTTTTACTAAAAATTCTACAACACCCCACAGGATTATTGTAAAATATACAACAGATTTCAAAACTTTAAGGGAGTAGCTATACATTTATTTACTACAGATGAATCGATTTCTTTTTATTTCCATCATCTTTCAAGTTCCACGATTAACACAAAATATACAAGGTGAATTTTTTATTTGCAGGTCTGGCAGCAAGCTTTATTGAAGAAGAGGGAATTTGTGTATTGCCTTTAACTGAAGTTGGTCTATTTGGATTTTTGGTTGTGACGAGTGTCTTGTTAAGCCTCCAAAAGAACTAAGTGAATAGTAAGTTTATTGGCATCTTGAATCAGTGCTGCTTTATTGAAATGAATGATACGGTCGTTCTTTTTCATAAACTTTGGCCCGTTTTCTGTCTGTGTAGCTAGTAGATTTGAAGAAAGTACCTTAAGGAGACTTGATCAGAATATTGCCAAAGTCTTAGTGCATTATTACGCATTTAAAAAGCAAAAGTGGTTTACTTGGGTTTTGGCTGTAGGGACGTTTACTTGATTTTGAATCACGTGGGAGAAGAGCACAATCAGATTATGAGGAGAATATTAAGCTTCTAATGCTACTCACTGTAAGGTTTTTTTAAGCATTTTAAGTTTATACTGATTGTTTACTTGGTTTTAAAAAAATCACTGTCTAAAAATGGCCTAGATTGAAAGGAGGGTAAAATTTCAGATTGATAAATCTTATTAAAATTGTATGTACCTTGTTTCTGTCTTGGTATTATATTGCCTTAAAACATATACTCAGTAACTTTTAAAGAGGATGATGCATAATAAATGTAAGAAATTTATTTGAAAGGAAAGGTTGCCAATCAGACTAAATTTGTTTCAGTTAAAACTTGATGGTCTAAAGACAACTTATAATCCATTTCTTGTTATAAAGCATTGTCAAAGTTGTAGTAGTATCGGTTAAAAAGTTTATGGAAACTTCGTTTTAAGGTGGTTTAAAACAGAACTAAATCTTTAATTTGTATTGATGGCACCTGTTTTCATTTTGTTTCCCTGGCAACAGCGGTGGTATCAAAAATTGCCCGTGGACCACCCTGGTTTCAGAGAAGAATGAAACCAGCCTGACATTTTGATTTTGGTCTTTTATTTTACTGACTAAACAGAGTTCGAGCACGCGGTCAGTAGTCTGTGAACTGGCTCTAATGATTGGGTATGCACTTTTATATTTTTGTTTTACAATTTTTGATACTATTCACAGTTTTTTTCATGTTATTTTAAAAATTCATGAAGAGACGACATAGGAAGCACATTGAATAATATCCCAGGGCAGAAAGCTGTGTTGTCTATGTGCATAAAGTAGGGTAGAAGTTTTTCTCTGTTAGCTAGTGTGGTCTCCTTTCAAAGCTGTATGGATCTGAGTTCTTATTCCAGATGTAAGTTGTCATCATTGACATTCTGCTAGGAAAGAAAGTAAGCCAATGCAAACGTTGCCTCCAGATTTCTGCTTTCTTCCTGCCTCTTTGCCGTTTTTGAGAGTTCACATTGATTATGAAGACTGGGGTGTTTGGAATGCCGTACATATCTTAATACATTATGGGTTTTATGCATTAGTCCATGTTTTAGAAAGCAGAAGTGAATTAACTTGTGGAAACATGGCTTACTGTTACGTGCTTACCTGAAGAACTCTACTAACAGAAGTCTTTCTGCAAAGTATTCCTGAACGTCATGCCAGCCTGGTGATGATAAAAGTGTTCTAGTGGAGCAAATAGGAACTAGCAAGACAACTTCTGATTTGTGAGAATTACAGAAACAGCTGGGAAGTTTTGAGCGTGTTGCGTTTTTTATTGTCCCCCAGAAATTTAGAACAGTTTGCACAGTGATCTAAGAGAAGAACATTGTAGTGGGGTAGGATTCTGAAGAGATTCTGGGGAGCATGATGGCCCTTATGATAGTTCCCAGTACTTGGGAAGTGCTGGTACCGTAACTATAGAGCTGTCTGTAGAGATGGAAATAAAAAAACACAGAATGACTCGGGTCTGAAGGGACCTTAAAGATCATCTACTTCCAACCCCCTGCCCATGGGCAGGGTTGCCAGTAGATCAGGTTGCCCAGGCTGCTATTCTTTTCTGTTTTTCTGTTTTTGATTGTCTTCTTTTTTGTTGGTGGTGATAGTTTCTTTTATTTCATGTGCAGTGAACATTTACATTATTGGAGCGCCAAGTAGTAGGAAGCCAATATTTATTGGGAAATTAATTTGTACATGTTTTAATAGTCACCTGTTTCAACAGGAATGTTCCTTATGGGGTGTAAGGTCATGGTTCATGTCTGCAGCACTCACACTGTCCTTTGAGTAGTTTTTGTATTTTTGTTTTGGTCAGTGAGGGTAGAATGTTAGGCTCTATCTTGCTTTTTGTTTGTTTTACTGTTCAGGGAAACAAATTTATGTAATGTTTTTATATTCAAAAGGAGTAAACAGTTTTTTGGGGTGAAAATGAGTCTGTGCAATTTCCTAATTTAAAAGAAGAGAAAAAGATAAAAGCTTTCATGAATGCAGTGCTGTCCAACATTCAGATGTAATTGAATCTTGCAGGAAAGTGAGTACAAATTTTCTTAAGACTTGATCCTTCTTCTATTTCTGTTAATTGTCAGATATCCTTAGACTTAAGTTAGAACAAAATGGTGTGACTGGAGCAACTGGATGTGATGCCAGCTTCTTAGTGGCTTCTTACTCAACGTATTTATGTTGAGTACGAAGTAGCTAGAAGGTTCTTGCTCAACTGGAAATGCTATAGTAAGCTGGTGGTGCTAGAGAAAGGTCTTCCTGCTGTATGCTGTATGCATCTCTGGCTGATGTGTAGGAAGGGCTGAAAGCCAGCAGGCATGGCTGCCTGGCTGGGCATTGAAACATGGCCAGGTGCTCAGCTCCCTGTGCTCTCGGTGCTCAGCAGTGCCTGCCTCTGCTCCAGCTCTGCAGCTGTGCACTGCCCTGCCATGCAAGTGTAACCAGAGTGGCATAGCTGGCCTCTGAGTTTATGTACATTTATCTCTCTCCGTGTAAAATTACCTGCTGTCTCAGCTTGTAGCTCATGATTTTTAATACTGGATTCCTTCATGCTGCCAGGGCTGATTTGTTAACTTTACATCAGTTGAGGGTAGATGAGAATCTGGTTCAGCATGAATTTAGCTGATAAAAGTTAATTCTACTAAATTTCTGTTTTTAAATACATTACGTGGAGGAGAGAGTATATTCTATTGCTGTATTTGTGATTTGGCACTGGGATTCCTGAGATTGCTCTAGTGTTGTCTGAAACAAGCCTTCCTAAAAGTCACATTGATTAACATGCTTATAATATGGCTAGACAGTGCTAGAGGGACTAGTATTGACACATGTCCGTTTTATCTAGCATGTGCAGCAATAGCAATGATTGTGGTAGAAATGGCAGTGGGGGAGAACTGGCCAATGGACCAGGACAAACATACTCAATGAATGCAGAAAATTGATTTTACCACGACCCTATTCCACCTTTTCTGCCTACACTGAAACAGCACAGTCACACCCTCCACTGCTGCCTTTGCCACCCAGGATTCTCTGGAAAACTTTGACAAAATGCAAGCATGGCTTTAACTTAAAGTAAAAAAATTTCAGAGTTTGAACTGTATAAAGAAAAAATTAAAATACTTCCAAGGTTTTTATTAAAAACAAACAAACAACTAAAACCATTCAAATTATGGATTGACAAACTCTAAACACCTTCACTACCTTTATCTAGCAACTTAAAAGTGTTAACATTTCATTAACTCAGTTTGCTGCCGTGGAAGGGAAGAGCCCTAAGGTACATAAAGAATTTTGCACCCAGCCTTTTGTGATCTGTTGTGCTTGTCATACCTGACGAGCTTGCCTGTTATTGTCAGTGCGCTGATATGGATTTATGATTTGAAAGATTTTTTAATTCTTTCTTTTTTAAGATGGAGGGGCAATTTTCTGATGGGGGGCTCAATTCTTTAATGCAGTTGGAGTTATCTCCATCTTCAGTGGTAAGAAGCTGTTGTATCAGCACAGCTACATCACTTCAGCTGCGCTGACACAATTGTTTTTTGAGTAGCATTGTGAATTGTTTCATTGATGTTGAAAAATGAAACTTCTGCGAGGGAGAGATTTACAGTAACACACATGCACATAAAGGCCAGGAGTTGGAGGTTGTATGGTGAAACTGCTTCCAAGAAGCAAGCCTGGCTTTGTCTTGAAATACTTACAGATTTATAAATTATTATTTTAAAGTTTTGCTAGAGGTACCCAAATAACTCTTTGTATTGTGCTTGATGTACCTGAGCTCTCACTGGTACTGATTCCTGAAAGAAGGGAAAGGTTACTTCTTTGTATTTATGATAGTCAAAGAATTAGGTGGAAAAACCTAAAAACTTTGGGTAGAAGTGCATCTCTTTTGAGTAGCCGTGGTCATTTTGACTAAAAGTTCCTGGTGTTTGTCCCATCATAGAAAATAGGAGGAGGTTAACTGCATTCTTGTAATGTAAATTTAATCCCACTCTTTATTTCTGAATTATGCATAACATTTAAATGACAGCGTAGTTTTCACTGTTCAGGAAAGCTGTTCTCTCATCAGGTCTCCTTATGCACGTTTTCTTGTAGACTTTGAATTATGCAGGAGAGGTCAAAGCAGGCTGCTGCCCTTTCACACTAGATTTGTGCTTCATTGTCTGTGATCTGAAAACATGCTGCAGTTACAAGCATCCCATGCGCATGAAAACTGCCTCCTTCTGCTTTGTGTGCCTCTTGAAAGTGCTGTGTTTTGTTGGTAGATGGAGTAACCCCTGTGATCATTACTTCTGCGCTTGTGGTTGACAGGTGATTTAAAGAAGCATATTTGGCTTCTGTTAGGCAAATTACATTGTACAAATATCACATGACATTCCTGATGTCATATCTCTGATAATCCTTATAAACACAGATTTTATTATAGCACATTTTGGATTTTTGGGGCTACTTTTGACTATCTTTTTGTAGATTCATTCTTGAGCTTTATTATTTTATCCTTTTATTATGGATAAAGCCAGTTGTGTCTAATGTTCATTTTCACAAATCACTGATGACTGTACACGTCCTTCAGGTGCTATTGTATGCACCAAGTGCATTTGTTTGCTGCTGCTGCTCAATAGTCCAGTTAGTATGTTACTATGATTGCTTACCTAAATGCAGACAATAAAAACATGGTTGGCTCAGTTCTTCTCAGACATCAAGGAAATTTGTTTTCCACGAAGTTAATATTCGTTGTTAATGGAGGGAAAAGGTCTACCGTAGTTGCCATAATTGCGTTTGTAACACGGTTAACTGATAAGAATTGTCAGAAAAGGCATGGTGACATGCTGCGGAATTTTTAAGTGTCATCAAAGATAACTCCAGTGTTAAACATGTATGTTTTCAATTATATTTTCTAATTTATCACTGAGTAGGAGGGCTGCGTATTTGTGGATGCTTCTCAGAATACCTACTTGTATTTTCCCCTCCTCACCGCAGGAGTGCCAATCCTGTTCTGTATTTTGGCAAATAAGGATTACAAACGGTTCTAGTTTTTGCTCTCCCAGTTCTGTGTTATTTTACAGTTTATTGGTTCTTGTTAGATTTGTTTGGAATTTGACTTCTATCTGGCTAGCAGGGTTATCCTGGAGCATTTTAAAATATTACCAGGATATTACAGGAATTTTCTTCTGCTTTATTTTTATGTGCTCTTACTATTCCCTCCTCCTCCTCCTCCATGCCTAATAGGAAATTACAGGAGTCTTTTTGTTTTTAGTCGTGTATTTGCGTTTCTATGCTTATTTTAAACATTCAGGGAATTTTGTATTAAGTTTGTTAGAACTCTGCTTGGCTTTTGACGTTGAAATGTTAGCTATTGGTTGCTGTTCAGGATTTATTCACAAATAATGTTCATCTTCTGTGAGAGAAATTTGTTCTACAAAGTGATACGTTATGTTTCTTATGCCTTGGCCTTGCAGTGGTGATGGTTTAAATTATGACACCCAGCGCTTGGCCTTAAGGCTCGCGATTCTGTAATTTTTTTCAGATGCATCAACTAGGCATTGCCTAATTTGTTATGAAAGTAAAAGAAAAGTTCAATAATTCTGACTAAGTTGTGCTGCTAACATCTGTTTCCAATAAAATATTGGTAATATGATAAGAATTTGAAAGAATTGTGTGATTACTGGGTTCAAATAACCATTCAAATGATAGTCAACCAAAGATGGCTTTTCCTTCCTTTAGAGAGTCATTTATATGTATGAGGTGTTATTAAATCCAAATGGCAGAGAAATCTAATGCTGAGTGACTGCAAAGGCAGTATGTTTTTTTTTCAGATGCTATTCTTCATGGAAACTCTGGCAAATGTCTAAGATAAGTTTGATGCTTGCAATCGCTTCTTGAGTTCATCATTAAGTGTATTTATAATGTAATTACAGAGACTGGTTGAGTATTCATTATGAAAATGAAGGTGACTTACTGTTACAAAAATTCTGAAGTGTATGCTTAGCTTTTGACTTTTAATCAATATTAATGCATAGAACACTGGTGCTCAGAACAAGATTCCGTGTCCTTTGGCAAGTCCTTTGAAACACCCTGTTTGAAACCAAAGTAATGCCTGGACCAAAACTTGGCTGGTCCTGCACTGGAATTTGATAATCATTCTGTGTCGTTAAGGTCAGGCACAATCTGCTCAGAGCTTCTGGCTGTCTCCCTGTTCTCACGTATATTTTCCTCACATTAACCTCCTTTCTTCTCTTGTCCCCTGTTGATTTGGCTTTGCAAAGGAAAGCTTTCTGGCCACGAGGAGAGGAAAGGTAAAGTCAGAGTACAGGATGCTTTGCAAAGTGTCCTTGTAGGTCTGCTGTGCTGTTTCACACACGTTTTTTCTTAATGTGTTTGAAAATAGTTGTGCAAGTATGTGTGTATTTGAATGCTACTCATTGTTAATTCCAGTGATCTCCTTTGCTGCAGGAACCTCTGCTTTCAGATTTTACAGTTGTATATTTCAGCATTCTTTTGTTGCTGACACCAGCTTCCTAGTAAAAAAAACCAAAGCACCAATACAACAGAGCAGTTGCTATAAGGTCAGAATGTGTGCATGAGTAGTTGCCATGATGTAACTGATACACTGTAAGAACTCACTGTTTCTTAACTGCTGTACCTTGTGTGTACATGCTTAACGATTATGCTTCAGTTCAGATAAGAGTAGCCTTGGTAGGGCAGTGTGTGTAAGTCTTATCTGGAGGCAGACTAGTGAATCTGAAAAACTTATTTCGGTAGATAGGCAGATGGTCAGGAGCCTTAGGATTTTCAGAGAAAAATCGCAGAATCACAGAATCGTAGGGGTTGGAAGGGACCTCCAGAGATCATCGAGTCCAGCCCCCTGCCAAAGCAGGTTCCCTACACCAGGTCGCACAGGTAGGCGTCCAGACAGGTCTTGAGTATCTCCACAGCCTCCCTGGGCAGCCTGTTGCAGCGCTCCGTCACCCTCACCGTAAAGAAGTTCTTGCGCACATTGGTGCGGAACTTCCTATGCTCCAGTTTCTGGCCGTTTCCCCTTGTCCTTTCTCCACACACTGCTGAAAAGAGTCTGGCCTCGCCACTTTGCTCCCCACACCTTAGATATTCATAGACCTGGATCAGGTCCCCTATCAGTCTTCTTTTCTCAAGGCTAAACAGACCCAGTTCACTTAGCCTTTCTTCATAGGGGAGATGCTCCAGGCCCTTCACCATCTTTGTGGCCCTCCGCTGGACTCTTTCCAAGAGATCCCTGTCTTTTTTGTACTGGGGAGCCCAGAACTGGACACAGTACTCCAGATGAGGCCTCACCAGGGCATCATTTCTTTCCCATGGTTATAGGCTACTTCCAGACAAGTGGAATTCTGTCTCTGAGTGAAGTGTATTTATGAAGTTAATTCTTTCATGTAGATGTTTATGGGATGTGTGTATGTATACACTTACGCCTATATATATGTGCACACATACACACACACATATAAAATGTGTGTATATATGGGTTATATGTATGTATATTCATATTATACACGTAATTTTTTTATATCGTGTTTATTTACAGTGATAGTATCAGATGTCCCATTACAGCTGGAAATTTTCAGATGGGCATAGTGGTGCAGATTTTTTAAATTGTTTTTTTTTTTAATCTCTGTGTTTACCAACACTCCAAAAGCATTATTTGTTCAACAGCTTTCATACTGTTTTGTTACTGACCACAAGTGTGTTTTTTTGAATAGCTCTTAACAAATGTTTGTGCTTAGCAGCTCTGATTAACTTAAATCTCCATCTAAACTGAGGCTCTCTAAGTTTTATTGCTGAGAACGGATGCCTCAGGAATGCTAAACTAGTGTGTAGAAAATATTTGTTGTTTATGTGGTAGTTCTGCAATTCTAGCATTAATTGGATGTCACATGTTTCCTTTGGAGCAGATTTCACCAGAGCTCCTGGTACATCAGTCTGTATTTATCTGTACTACTAAAGAAATTCACATGGAAACTTTTAAACTTTGACTTCCACTCATTGGATGTTGTCATATGAAAAAAATAAAATTACAAGCATCAAAGCTGTGTATGGATTTAGTGCTGTTCAGCTGTGTCAGTTATATGCATGTAAAGCTTGTGCTGTTGTTCTGAAAATCAACATTTTAATTTAATTTGTGCTTGATCTTCAGTTCAAGCAACTGAATTGTCTGTCTGGCTTTTCTCTTTGCATTGGTTACACTTTAAATGATCATTGGTGCTTTTGTCGATCTTACCTGGTGAGGCATTACAGCCTAGCATTCTGGAACAGGCAGGCTCTTTTTAGTTCTCTGCATGTAGAGGAAGAGTAGGATAATCTCATATTTCCCTTTCCTCTTGTATGTCAGTTGATTTAGGATTGTCTTCTGGGTTTGCTAATGCTTCAAGTAAAGGCTGGCATAAATGAAATTATTTCTGCATCTCCTTTGTTTTCAGTTAATGCTCTTTATTCTGGTTGGATAACTTGTTTAATCACCCTTATGGCATTCTTAGCTAAGTTTTTGCATTCCATTCAACTTAAGAAGGCTTGTTCCCTTCTTCAGTGAGCACATCCATTTATGGACAAAGATAACTTGCCAAAACATGTGGTTTGTTGGGGCCTTGGTTATGGCTGGGGCTGTGGCCCCAGAAGGACCTGTTGGAGTGTGCTATGCAGGTTTTGAATCATTACTTAGAACAGGCATGGAGCATAGAGAGTTGCAACCAGATGCTCAAATCAAAAATCTGACTGTGTCACTTTGCTTTTATAAGCCTTATTTTACCAGAAAAAAACATTCTGAACTTCACAATCACGCCTTATTCCTGTCATTGCTTTTTGGCAGTATGCACATTTGTGAACAACTGTTTTCAAGGATGAACCAGAGGAAGAGTAAAATTTCATCAAAAATATCTGATGAACACTTTGAGAACTCACTAAGAACTGTAACCACAGACATCAAAACAGATATTGATACATTAGTTTCACAAAACCACTGTCACATATCCCACTAGTTCTGTGTTTCTGTTGCTCTCTTTTTGTTTTAATAAAAAATATGAAAGATTAAAATAAGTTTTGTTACTTATATACATGAACTGTACTATATGTTTTATGAGAGCTGCTCTGAAAGTAGTGCCTCCTGTTTTATTATATTGGCCCATGGTGTCAGAGGTGGAGGTTGGTGATATGGGAGCAGAGGCTGAACCCTCCCAGCAATATGCCATTACATGCTGTTGCCGTGCAACAGACAGCAGCAGAGGGGCAGTCTGACAAAGTGGCATCTGACATGGAAGTGAGTATAAAGCAAAGGTGTGGAACTGAATTCCTCCATGTGAAAAAAATGGCACCCATTGACATTCATTGACACTTGCTGAATGTTTATGGAGACCAAACAGTGGATGTGGAGCACAGTGAGGTGGTGGGTGGTGCATTTCAGCAGTGGCGACAGCAGGTCACTTCCACTGGTGCAGATTTTTATGAGCGTGGTATACAGGCTCTTCTTCATCCCTGGCAAAAATGCATAGCTAATGGTGGTGACTATGTTGAGAAATAGTGTTTTGTAGCTGAGATTTTGCTCTATCAGATAATGTTATTGTGCTCTTGGTATCAGCTGTAGTTTTCATGGAACTAAATAGGACGTATTACTTTCAGAGCAACCTTTGTGTGTGCAGCCCAAGAGAGTTCCTGTTCACTCAGTGTGGCACGGACGAGCCAAAAGGTTGGACAGCCACGACTTAGAACATTGCCACACGCAGCACCCTGTAAGGAACCAGGAAAAACTGAAGGAAGAATAAATGAGATGTCACCCTCTGTGCTTTCTGGTCTTGCTGTCTGTTCTAGAGAAACTCTTGCTTTAGCACACGTGCTCAGTGCTTTTAGCCTGAGTGCCACGTTTTCAGGTAGAAACCCAGACTCTTTCCATCTGAAGTTTCAGCCAGTAGTCTTCAGCAGCTTCCCTGCTCTTACTAGCTTTTGCTCCTGCTGCCCTCCTTTTCTCTGTCTTGAAATGAATTCGTAAAGCTGCAGTTTACAGCTGAATGTGTAGGATTGCAGAGGGAAGAGACCAGTTTGTAAATCTCCAAATATGGTGATAGAGTGAAGACTGTTCCAGAAAAGTTTAAGGACTAAGAAGGGTGTAGAGATTTGTTGTACAGTTATGGCACTCCTCATGCAAAGTTGTATGATGACTCCTGGTGTATATATATGCACATATTGTTTTGTTCTATGTAAGTGGACTGTATGCCTGGAATCCACATCCATAGGATAATGCTGTCTTCCATCTCTCATCAACAGCAGCTAAAACTTCTGATGTAATTGCTCCTCTGTGGCCTGAGAACACTGTATGTACATATGACCACCAGGAGCAATCTCTTTTATCAGAGGAACATTGTCAAAAGAGGGATGCAAGAAATCAAAGGATGTTCAAGTCCATATGAAGCTGTTTGGTCACGGTTCAGTTTTTATCTTTTCGTCTCAAATTTATACAGTAGTATTGTATTTCTTAGGATCAGCTTCTGGCAGTTTTCAGTAAATAGGTCTGGGACAATGTTTCAAGACTTGCCCTTCGAGATCAGGGACTTGCCAAAGTATCACAGAATGACAGAGTGGCTTGAATTGGAAAGGGCCGTAAAGCCCATCCAGTTCCATTGCCCTGCCGTAGGTAGGGTTGCCAGTCACTGGATTGGGCTGCCCAGGACCCCATCCAGTGTGGCCTTGGGCACTGCAGGTGGGCCTCACAAGAGCAGAGTAGAGGACAGTCCCCTCCATCGCCCTGCTGGCCACCCTTTGTTTGATGCGGACCAGGATGCAGTTGGCTTTCTGGGCTGCAAGTATAGTAGGACTTTATACCTTGGAAATCCATAGAAAATAAGAATTCTCACTTATTCAGGCCATGTCTAAAGATTTTCAGCACCTGTGTTAATTTTCTCGCTATAGTTTCCTGTGAAGTAGTGTTTTAATTCACTCATGCTGTATTTGAGTGATAGGAGCCCAATTCAGCTAAGAGGTGTGCTGAAGCATACCTGAGGTATTCTCTCACCTCCTCAGTCTCCTCTTATTCTTTCAGAGCAGGAAGATAGTCTCTGCCTTACATTCTGGATCTATTTGCTGGGGTTATAGATCATCGTGTCTTTCTGAAATGTGATTCACAGGGACAGCGTATATATGATTCTATGTCAGATACTTTTGAGGACACTGTAACAGTAGTACTTTTAGCACCAAGCGGACCAGATTTTTCTATATTCTTTCTAGTTAGATACTTCTTTCTTCAATTCTAGGGAGCTGAAATAAGAAAAGTAGTTTCTCATTTAATCCTTGTGATGTGGCAGGTGGATAACTTCAGCTTTACAAGCCCTTAGTCACAATTAGAGTTGATTAAGAGTACGCTAAACTTTTTTTTTCTTTTTTTTTTTTTTCCTTGTACTGAGAGATTTTCTTCTGTAGCAGCAGCAAAGGCTGATGTTGAAAGTTCAGAGAGTCAGGACAGGAAGAACCTCATGCTTCAGCACATGCTAGGGGCTACCCAGCTGGAAAGCAGCTTGACAGAGAAGGACCTGGGAGTCCTGGTGGACACCAAGTTGAATATGAGTTAGCGGTGTGCCACTGCTGCTAAGAAGGTGAATGATATCCTGGGCTGCATTAGGAGGAGCGAGGCTAGCAGGTTGAGGGAGGTGATCCCTCTGTTCTGCTCAGCACTGGAGAGGCCTCATCTCTAGTGCTGGCTACAAGAGATAAAAAGGACATACTGTGGAGAGTCCAGGAAAAGGCCACAAGAATTATGAAAGGACTGAAGTATCTGTCTTGTGAGTAGAGGCTGAGAGAGCTGAGGCTGTTCAGCATGGAGAAAAGTAAGTTTAAGGGGGTCTCATCAGTGTCCTTAAATATGTAAGGGAAGGGTGCAGAGAGCATGGAGGAGGACAAGAGGCAATGCGCATAAATTGTAACATAGGAAGTTCCCTCTGAACATCAGGGAACATTTTCTTATTGTGGGGGCTGCTGGAGCACTGGCACGGGTGGCCCAGAGAGGCTGTGGGATCTCTTCCTTAGAGGTTTTCAAAAGCACCCTGGATTTGGGCCTGGGCATGCTGCTCTGGAGTTGGACCAGGTGACTTCCTGAGGTCCTTTCCAACCTTGACCTCTGGCTTCAGTCTGTGGCACCTCTCAGAAATTCTTTTGAGTTTGTAGCCATTGGCTTCCATCTGTAACTTTTAATGGGATTCTCATTTCTCTTGATCTTTATCTGCAAGAGAAACAGATCAGTTCACTCAATTTTCTTACTACTGGTGCAGTCTTTTGTTGGGATTAATTTATTCTTTTCTTATGCTGGGAGGTTAACCAGCTATTTTTTCAGAACTGCATACATCCCATAGCTAACATTATATATATCAGGCGTGATTTATTTTTTTATTTGGTTATAAAGATCTTTTGCCTCTATTACGGAATAAGCTGCTAAGAATTAAGAGTATGATATGGCCCCTTTACATATCAGTGTTTCTGGTGACTTTTTCAACCATTGCTGTGTTGTTTGCATCCTTGAGTGATTGCTGCAGCCATATTGCTAAACTGAATTCTTTCTAGTAACAGAAATGGTGAATTTTTATTCCACAAATCTTTTGTGATGAAGCATTATTTTTGTGTGTACCTACAGTAATGGAGCTTATTTTCTATTTTTTTCCTTCCTAATGTCAGCCACTTACTGAAGCTGTGATAAGCATCTTTGAATGGAACACAATGCGAAAGGTTAAACCAGACCCTAACAAAAGTTTAAAATATGTGATTAGTAAGTAGAGTGTTTGAACAAGGTAGTACAGCACTGACCCCAGATCAGAACCAAGGCCTAGAAACTCTTGTAAGTACTGAAATAAAATATTCGAGGTTAAATAATTCAGGAATCTTGATAGGTACCCGCTGTTTTCTTTATTTATTTATTTTTTTTACCTTTTGTATTCTCCCTTCAGATTCATTTAAAACTTGGTTTCAGCAAAGAAATTTAGATATAAGGTTAATTCAGTGTACTACAAATCTGTTATCTCAGTGTCTGTATCTACTTCTCTTTTCAAATTTTTATGTTTTATGCTATAAGCATTTTTTTCAATTATATTTATATATTTTTCTTCTTCAGTACTGTAGAGTGCCATCATGTACATGCAACTGAGAAGTTTATCTGCATGAATTCTGCATATTTCCCTTAGGGTGTAGACTTATATGAAGATAATGACCATGTTTTGAAGATCAATAATGACATCTAATTCGTGTGTATTGCACTATGGTCCTGTTTTCTCTATTGGGTGAAGTTTGTTGAAAGCTGAGAAGGTCATCTGGGGAGGAAGTATAGATGGGCAGAAACACTTTAAGATGTTATAAATAATAACGAACAGCATCATTCAATGCATTGTAGAATAAGCTGCTAATTGTGCTACTGTTTTGACATATATATTACATTTTATTTTAACAGTTGATAATTTTATTTCAGAAATGTAAAACTTTTGGAAAAAAATATACGGAATCCAGACGTGTAGAAGTAATATCATTGACAGATCTGTGCCAGTTACAATAGGTCTAATTTGTTTTTTATTTAGTAGTGTAGATTTTAATTATTTTAAAGCTAGTGATTTTGTCAGAAAAAATCTCAGCCCTTGATCACGACTAAGACATTTACTAAGACATACTGTTTATTTGCTTCTTGGAGATAAGCTTGCGAATTTTCCTACCCCTCTGGAACTAGTTTCTGTGCATTATCAGCAAAGGTTATTGTATGGCTAATTACATGGCAGTTCAGGTTGATTTAAGAATACAAATGTTATTGCAGAAATAGAAGAGGCTTAGACCGTTATTATTTTTAGTGTTCAGTAAATCTTCAGTACTGTGTTTTTCTTTTTTACCGTGCTAAGTTCGATTGAACAGACTTGAAAAGGTTAGTTAGCCACTTGGGATATTAAAAATAAAGTGGAAACTCCATTGTTTGTAGTTCTTAGAATATTAAAAATACGGTTTAAAAAACAAGAGTGGAGAGAGAGGAAACAACAAACTTCTGTTGGGTCTTTTCCTGCCTATCACCTCAGGGTGAAAAAGAGATGGCTTTTAAGTTAGTACATTCAAATGTGAGAAATCAAAAAGGTGTGCAGGAATAGCTTTTAGCTCTGATTCTGTATTTGATTTTAGTCAAGATGTAATTCAAGCAATTGTATTCTGTAGCCACTGTATGACCTACCCAGCGGCAGTCAGCTCCCCCCCATACACTTTTTTTTAAGATAATTGGCCAATGTTTAGCTTACTAAATGTCATCTGGACTCAGTAAAAAGCAAGTGACCTGCACTGAATTAGTGTAATTGTAATACAAACAGAACATCTCATAGTTTTGGTCTTGTACAGGAAAAGAGAAAGTTGGAAAGATTTTTCAGTTTGATAAATAAAACTGAAAATATGGGGAACCAACTTTGGCTCAGAGTTCATTTTACCTCTTAGTGTCGTCTTTAAAAATAGAAATTGGCATTCAGTTTTGTGTGTGCATTCAAAGAGTGGACTAATAGGCGGATAAGGAGTTGTTCGGATGGTTGTAGCCAGAGGGCTGTTGTTAGTTACTCTGTGTCCAGGTGTGGAAGCTGGTGATGAGTGGCATCTTCCAGGAGTCCGTCTTGGGTCCAGTACTCTTTAACATCTTTATCAGTGACATAGATGATGGGATCAAGTGCCCCCCTCAGCGAGTTTGCAAACGACACCAAGCTGAATGGTGCACCTGGTACAGCAGAAGGAATGGATGCCATCCAAAGGGAACTGACAAACTCAAAAGGTGGGCCCATATAAATTTAATGAGGTTCAACATGCCAAGTGCAAGGTTTTGCACTTGAGTCAGGGCAATGCCGAATAAGCATACAGACTGGGAGAAGAACTCCTTGAGAGTAGCCCTGCCAAAAAGGACTTAGGTTTCCTGGTAGCTGATAAACTTAACATGAGCCAGCAGTGTGTGCTTGAAGCCCAGAAGGCCAATAGTATCCTTGGCTGCAGCAAAAGAGGGGTGGCCAGCAGGGAGAAGGTTGGGAGGGGTTGTCCCCCTCTACTCTGCCCTTGTGAGGTCCCATCTGGAGTACTGCATCCAGGTCTGGTGCCCCCAACACGGGAAAGATGAAGAGGTTTTGGAGAAGATCCAGAGGAAGGCCATGATGATCAGGGGGCTGGAGTACCTCTCCTACAAAGACAGGCTGGAAGCTTGGCTTGTTCAGTCTGGAGAAAAGAAGACTGCAGGGAGACCTCATTGCAGCCTTCCAATATTTAAAGGAAAATTATAAACAGGAGGGAAATCAACTTTTTACATGATCTGATAGTGATAGGACAAGGGGGAATGGTTTAAAACTAAAGAAGGGGAGATTTAGATTAGATATCAGGGGAAAGTTTTTCACAGAGAGGGTGACGAGGCATTGGCACAGGGTGCCCAGATTGGTTGTGGATGCCTTGTCCTTGGAGGTGCTCAAGATCAGGCAGGATAGGGATCTGGGCAGCCTGATGTATTACTTGATCTAGCAGTTGGCAGTCCTGCCCACGGCAGGGAGTTTGGAACTGGGTGATCTTTGAGGTCCCTTCCAACCCAAGCCATTCTATGATTCTGTGATCTTATAAAGTAAGGTAAATGTCATTGTGTAATAATATTATGTCTTTGTTCTACTTCTCTTTTCATTTGATGTTTCAGATATCCAAATTTGATTTTATTATGCTTCCTACAGTTTCTATTTGTCTATGGAGTAGAAAAAAGATAAATTTGTTCCAGCAACTGCATTCTCTTACAGGAAGGGATATTAATCTAGCAATGAAATTAAAGGGCTCCAGTGTAAATTATATTTTTGTCAAACTATTAGGGAGAACATTGGAAATTCTGTCTAGCTAAGGAGAGCAACACCGTTCTCTGTACGTACCTGTTACCTGGGAAGGCAACACTCTTGAGTCTTATATTCTCTCAGTACTTTGTGTGATAGTGGGACATAGACTGGAGAAGAGGCTTTTCTTCTTTGCTTGAAGGAAGACAGAGCTTTGAGACATGAGGAGTTAGTGCTCAGTTACACTTTCATGCTGTAGGAAAATATTCCATAATTAATTAAACACTTCCATTATTTCACTGGGATGTGATTACTTAATATCTAGATGGTTGTACTTCAATTTCTTTTCTTAGTTTGAACACTGCAAATGAATGAGTCTTTTCTCCTTGTGCTTGAGATTGGTTTTAGCTGTATTACTTGTTTGTCTGTTGTCGTTTGTGAAGGGTGAAGTTCATGTTTCATGTCTCTTGTGTTAGGTGTGGTCATTCTATTTCTGTACTTGGCCAACCTAACATTACAATCCTCTTGTTACCACCATCACCTCCAGAGACCCCAGTGAGCAGGTTTTACATTCACAGCATGCAGGTAGTTTTTCTAGCAAGATTCTGTTTTGGTTGTGTCACTGTCAGTTTAAATTATTGCCTTCTTTTGTGTTACCTGTAACTTCTTGAAGTATTGTTTCTTAGACCTAAGTCCTACCATAATCCACATAAAGTTGAAGACAGAGGAGCTGTTTTAGCAGGAGAAAGTAATTTGAAAGACTGATCGTACAGAAATTCTATTATTCCTCAGGTTATTTGTTCTAAAATATTTTCTACTCTCTAATCTGAGTATCCTTTGCTGAACATTAGCTGTTCTGTTCTTTGTAGACTTAAAGAATATTGTCTCCCTTTTTGAAGTTACTGTTAACATGCTGGATATGTTATTGTGTTTCACACTACAGTCACCTTCTCCTTAGTCTAAGCAATCCCGATCAATTCAATCTTTCCTTCTAGATTTTGTACTTTAAGTGTCTGAGCACTGTTGTTGCTCCTTTTTGGAGCACCTTCAGTTGGCACACATCTCACTAAAAGCATGATGCCTAAAACTGAACACAATACTGCTGCTGGAGGTCTACCGTGACTTAAACAAAGAAGAACTACTGCATATTTCTTGAATCTCTTTTGTCATTACTACTGTGTGTGGTTATGGCAGACGTTTCACATTTACTGGCCAGCCGCTTTACTGCAGCTTTTTCTCACAAATATAAGTTACTCACTTTTTGACTCCTCTATTAGTAAATATAATTGCATGTGCAGTTTTTCCACTTCATGTCTCAGTGAATGTTAATATATTTCTGAATGTAACCACTGTCTCATTTTCTGGGAAACTGTAGAAAATACTGTGGGAAGAAGAGAAAAGATTTTATTATTAAAGTAAGCTATATTGTTGTGGTTTTCTTGGATGGAAAGTAAGTTTCATAGTTTGGGTAATATAATTGCCTTGCACTGTAGACAATACACCACTATATCTGTGAATTTAAAAATAGTACTGAATTAGTTGTAAAAGTAAACCAGTAAAAGAAGAGCAAAAATAATTGAAAGAGTATTCCCTGGGTTTAGTCATGTAACGTGCACTTTCAGAACAATTTCTTTGTTTTGTAACTGATAAGAAAAAAAGTTGTTAAAGTTCAATGCTGAAAAAATTTACTTGTCCAAGTTCCGTACTCCTTCCAAATGTCTCATTTTCTGTGAAACTTGAGATTTAGGTCATAGCATAGACAACCTCAAGTCGTGCCAGTGTAGGCTCTGGTTGGATATCAGGAAAAATTTCTTCTCCAAAAGAGCGGTCAGGCGCTGGAACGGGCTGCCCAGGGAGGTGGTTTAGTCACCATCCCTGGAGGTGTTAGGGAAATGTTTAGATGTTGTACTAAGGGACATGGTATAGCGGGAAAATACTAGTGGTGGGTGGACAATTGGACTGGATGATCTTGGAGGTCTTTTCCAACCTTGGTGATTCTAAGATGTTTTTATTTGAGGGAAGTATCAAGAATTAATGAAGTTTTCTTCTTGCTCTTTGTTTTCTTGGATACTGGTATGGCTATGAAATATCTTTAAGGTGATGAGTGCCTTGGTCCTTGAGTAAGGTCTGCCATCATGGAGAACTTGGAATGAGAGGCATTTTGTTTTAACTGATCTTGCTGGAGGGTTCTGTTGGGATGTTGTCTTGCCTTGTTTGCTGGAGCGGAGGACTGGCTGAATCCCTCTGACCTTTTTTTTTGACAAGTAACAGCTGTTGCGTGACGTTGTTAAAAGGAAAATCGCTCCTATGCAACTGTGTTTACAAATGCCTTCTTTTACAAATCTTTGTCAAGTAAAAATTGAGTCAGAATGTTAAACCACTATGTAAGATGCGTCTTTCAATCTAGAGGCAGCTTGTTTAATACCTATTTATTTTGTCCTGTTTTAAATAAAAAGAAAAAACTCTCTCACCCTTGTAAAAATCTTAACAAGTACATGTGCATGCATCCTCTCTCCTGCTCCTGCTTAAATGTATTTTGCTCAGTCAGTGTTGAGATTGAGTGTACTTTTCAGAATGATAATGAATGAGTTTGTGGCTCATTTGAGTTTTTCATCTGGTGAATTTGTTGGAGATACTATCGGTCCTGTCATAGATGGTATCTCAGCGCTTCAGCTTCTTTCAGGTCATTGAAACTGTTGCGTGTTGGTAAGACACAGTGAATTTTGTTGTCCTTGCATATTGTAAATATGTGTGGAGTTGTAATTACCGGTGATGTGATCATTCAGTACAGCTTTTTAATAACATTTTGAGTAATTATATGGTTTTGTACTTATGTTGGGTTATTTGCTAGTTACTTATTTCTCTGAAGAGTCCTTTGCATATGTGTATATATATATTTTAATGTAATTTTTATTTTTAGAATTATTCTGTACTTCTAGCTGCCTGGAGTAGTTTAAGTAATAAATTCTGAGTACCCCGGAATGATCTTTGTTTTCACTTTTCAGTGAATGCCTTCACTTTGAATCACAGAATCATAGAATCACTCAGGTTGGAAAAGACCTTAAAGATCATCGAGTCCAACCACAGCCTGACCATTCTACCCTAACTCTAACAACCCTCCGCTAAATCATGTCCCTGAGCGCCACATCCAATCGATTTTTAAACACATCCAGGGATGGTGACTCAACCACCTCCCTGGAGAGCCTATTCCACTGCTTAACAACCCTTTCTGTAAAGAAGTGTTTCCTGATATCCAACCTGAACTTACCCTGACGCAACTTGAGGCCATTTCCCCTGGTCCTGTCAGCTGTCACCAGTGAGAAGAGACCAGCCCCGCTCTCGTTCTAAGCGCCTTTCAGATATTGGAAGAGAGCAATAAGGTCTCCCCTCGGCCTCCTTTTGAAATTCCTTTGAAAATTGTGTAGTTTTATTTAAAAACAAACAAAAAAAACCCCAACTAAGTAAAAGAACAGGCAGAAGCCTTCATTAGATTATTGATATTTTGATGCTTTATTTTTCGTTTATACAGTCTTTAAAAAGACATTTATTGCCCTTTGCAGACTTTCTATCTTAACTCTCAAAGGAGAGGAGAACCCTGAAAGTTCGATTGCTCTTCCTTCTATTACAACTTCATTGACTGCAGTGATTTTGTAACGCAGACAAAATGGGAATTTAATGTTGTATGTCTAAAAAGAAAGGAAATGGAAGGACAAAGTTCAGTGAATAGGAGATGTAGGGAGTATTTTCTGCTGAAGGGCTGGCTTCAATAAATTGGGTCCTGTTGAATTGGATAGAGAAAAAATTGTAACTATGCCATTTTTGAAGATAATAGCTGAAAAACATACAGGCAAACATCACAAAAATTTCTTCAAATTTCAGTGAATTATTTAACTATATTGAGAGAAAGTCTGGAGAAAACAGGATATGTCTGCTGGACTTGGAGGGAGAGAAAGAAGAGTAAGCAAACAAAGTAAGGCAAAAGAAAAGTTATTTCTTTGCATACGACCTGATCAGCTACTTTGAGGTGCTTCCGGATCTCTTTGAATAGTACAAGTGGTAACTTATGAAAAATAACCCTTGATAAATTAGTGAGTTAGTTGGCAGTAGGACAGTACATTAAGGGGGTATTTCTGGTTAAGGGTTCATGCTGATAAAGATTGTTACTACTCAGCAGAAAAAAGAATTTGAATAATGAACACACGTGTAGATGGCTCAGTCATTTTAGATGAGTTAACAGTGAGAACTGGCTCTTTGTCTTGCTAACTGAGTAATGGCCAGAGCAATAAATTCTGCCTTTCAAGTATGCCAATGCAGCTTTCTATCAGGATATGCTAGAACTTTAAAGTTATGACATGTCATGGTATTTAAAAAATAGTCGTATAAGTGAGTGTGTTTAAAGCAAAATGACTCACCAGTCTGGACAAACCTATGGTCACGGAATGCTGACTGTGTCTGGTTGTTGTCACTGAACAAAATATCCATAATGTTCTTTTGAACCTGTGAGCCATTTATTTCTTTTAAATTAAGTATCGCCTTCAAGTAGAAAGAATAAACTTAAATGTGAATCTTAAGCTGCAGCTGTTGCGTGACGATATTCACAAGGTAAAGGTTGCTTCTCTTCAGTGGGTATACAATTGCACTTGCTATTGCAAAATGTTTGAGATAGGTATCTTTACATTCTTGACCTATTGTAACGCTGTCAAAATGTTATGAACTCACTACCAATAATAAATTTTCAGGTCAATATATATGGCTTATCTTTCAGTAACCCATCTCTGCTGTTAATCATGTGATTATTCTGTCCATTATCTGTCTTTTTGCTGTGTTTATTACTTTATTACTTTACATCTTAAGTGCACCAGTGCATCATACTTTGCTTTGAACGGCAAAGGTCATCTTTCCAGAGAAGCCATTCCAGCGAATGGCTGTTAAACCACTGCTAACAGCTGTGTTGTGTTTATTTATTTTCTTTCTTTTCTTCACATGGGCTCTCCTCTTCCCCCCCAAGTTTTCATTTTTCGTTTGTTCTTGGTAGTTCTGCTAATGTTAAAATGTGAGCTGTTTGTCATTTTTCTTAAAATTACTGGGATATCATTTTCACTCTAGTGCACACATGATTTAATCAATGGCTGATATTAGAGAACTATTGAGCACAATAGATGTACATGTTGAATGTTATACATACACTTCCCATTATTAGGATGAAAAATTTGGTAGTGTTTCTGTTTGTCCAGAATGTGTCTGGACAAAATTTCCACTGATCTGTGGAATTCTACCCACGCTTCCCTGGGACCTCGGGGAGGCAGGCAAGTGTGACAGCCCACCCTTCCAAGTTTCTTCTTCAGTTTGTCACTGGTAACTCCAAGAAGAAAGTGACTTTTTGACTGAGCACTGGTAGAAATCTTTGTATTTTTGCTTAATGTTGGAATTCTAATCTTTTTTTTTTTTTTTTTCCTAGGAATGTATGCTTTTTAATATTTGACAATATCAGTTTTTCAAGTTTTGTGGAAGGGGAACACTGCTTTCCCTTCTTTTACAGATGTAGCTTTTGGAAGAATAGCATTTCAAAACATTTTATTTTGATACTTAATTATTAGTATTAGCGGTAAGATAATTTACTGTTATATACATAATTTACATATGAAGCTGAACCTCCAAGATTTACTCCTATTTGGACCTCCTAGGAGTTATCTTGTCTTTATGACGCTATGAAGTGTATTCCCAGAAGGTCTGATAAGTCTGCTCCTAGGATTGCCACTGGGACAGGCTGCCCAGTGTCTATTGTCTTGCTTAAATAGCTACTTAGGAGAGGGTCAGTAAACCAGTATTCTCATATAAACGATAGCTTAAATCTTGCAAAACCCTCTATGTTTCTTGAAGGGGGAGAAGGGAAAGGAGCCTTGGCATCTTCAAGCTGAGTTCTTCATTATTCTTTTTCACACTCCATCAAAATGATGGTTAAAGGTTTCAGAAGAACTTAGGTGCCCTGGGTGAAAGTGTTTCTCTCTCATGTTTTTGATGTCTGACATAGTAGAGCCTTCTTAATATCAGCTTTGTGAGGAAGGGCAAACATATGGACCAATACAGTGCTGATTTGTGAAATAGCATCTTTTTATTATATGTACCACTATGTGCTAATCAAAGATGGTCGTGGCCAATTCTCATTTTGGTAGAGAACTTTTTTTTAACTGATATGTTCAGAGTAACTTTAAAAAAAAAAAAAGCTTAATATAAAATATATAAATGGATAACAGCTTCTTCCACATCTTAGCTTAAAACAAGAATGTGTTTTGTTTAAGATACTGGATAGGCAGTTATCCCTTGGGTAGCTAGGTCCATCTGGAGTGCTTATTCACTGAAGATACCTTCAGAAAATGTGTTTTTATGACACAGTTTTGCGGAAGTGTTAGTGATAAATTTGGAAGATGAAATTTACTTGACAGCTACACCATTTCTCTGCTCTTTAATTCAGGGTAAATTGTTGCTCAGCTTTTCTTGTATAAAATTGAAATGAATGTTGCATTTCATTGTATTTCTTCAAGCAACCTCTGTAGAAGTAGGTAAGACAAGGAAGATGAAGAAAATGTTTTTGCGTGGGCCACCGGTTGTACAGTTCTGATTTGAATAGTTCTTGATCTCTGATTTGTGCTGCTCTATTGTCACTGAGGATAGTAAATAGCAACACTGTTGCAAGAAGGAAAAAAACAACTTGGGCAAGAAGAAAAAAAATAAATATGATCACATGAGAGAATTGGTTCATGACTGAAGAAAAAGTACAGACTGCTATGGGGTACTGTGGTGAAAATAGTATTTCACACAGAAAGATAAGTAAGCTTTCTAAATGCTTTGGATCACACATTCAGATTCGAGTTCGGGATTTTATCGAAACTGGATAGTGAAAATCTCCTTGGATATCTATCTGATAGGTGGCTGATAGAACCAGACTTATTTGTAATGCTCTGCAAAAGAAGGCTAGTGTCCGAGGTCTTCATGAAGTCCAGTTTGCAGACTGTAAAAGGAAGATAGTAATTTTTAGGGTACTTGTAACAAATAATTTTAATATACACTGAAAGAGAGAGCAGAAACCAACTTCCTTATTGTTACACACTGAAGGAGTTGTTCAGTAACTTTGGTTTTTACTGTTACTATGTTTTGCAAAAACAAACAGAAGGCTCAGGAAAAAAAAAAAAAAATCCAACCAAAAAAAACCCCAACCAAACAAAAAACAATAAAGAAGAGCCTGCAAGTGTCATAGAATCATTAAGGCTGGAAAAGACCTCTAAGATCATCTAGTCCACTGTCTACCTACCACCATTATTGCCCACTAAACCCTAAGTACCACATCTGCCTGTTCCTTAAACACCTCCAGGGATGGTGACTCCACCACTTCCCTGGGCAGCCTGTTCCAGTGCCTAACCACTCTATCTGAGAAGAAGTTCTTCCTAATATCCAATCTGAACCTCCTCTGGTTCAACTTGAGGCCATTCCGTCTTGTCCTATTGTGGTTACCTGAAGAAGAGGCTGACCCCCACCTCACTACACCCTCCTGTAAGGGAGTTGTAGAGAGCAATAAGGTCTCCCCTGAGCCTCCTCTTCTCCAATCCTAATTCCCTCAGGTGCTACCCATAAGATTTGCGCTCCAGAACCTTCACAGCTTCGTTGCCCTTCTGTGGACACGCTCCAGGGCCTCAATGTCTTCCTTGCAGGGAAAGGCCCAAAGCTGAACACAGCACTCAAGGTGCGGCCTCACTGGTGCCAAGTACAGGAGGACAGTCACCTTCCTGCTCCTGCTGGCTGAACTATTTCTGACACAAGGCAGGGTGCCACTGGCCTTTTTGGCCACCTGGGCACACTGTTAGCTCATGTTCAGCTGAGTGTTAACACACTCCCAGATCCTTTTCCTCCATTAAGCTTTTCAACAACTCTGCCCCAAGCCTGTAGTGTTGCATGGGGTAGTTGTGACCAAAGTGCAGGACCTGGCACTTGGTCTTGTTGACCTTCTTCCCCATGCTGTTGTTTTATTCCTAGGTGATGAGAAATAAGTAAGTGATGTTTCAGTAGTTGTTGTGAAGGCTCTTGAGGAGGGGAAGCAAGTTCTTTTAACATAAATTAGAAGAAAACGGTATGTTTTTTCTCAGTTGATTCATTGTTTCTAAAGCCAATAACATGTTGCAGTATTCAATATATAATCCCATTCTGAGCTTTAAATAGTATTTTATACTCATAAATATATTACTGGGTTTAAAAATGTTTTTGAGTCTGTTTTCTGCAGATGCTAGCTATGCTACTTCACAGCACAAAAACAATAAAATCACTGTAATCTTTGCTGTGTCCTTCAGTTACATACATGATACTGAGCAATTGACAACTAATGGTTAAATAGCAGGAAATCAAAATACTTTATTACAAGTCACTTACTTAACCTAAGTGATGGAGCTTAAAAACAAACAAATAAAAGAGTAGAACCTCAACTGAGTTACTGTTGATTACTAAATGTGTTCTTGGGCTGTGGTATTACCCTGACTGACAGGAGGAATGAGCCTCAAGGATTTTCTGATTAGGAAATTCCACATGCAGTATATGAGGATATCATTTTTCTTTTGTCATTTCCTAATTCATCTAATTACATTTTCACACCAATAAAAATTGTCCATGAAAGAATCTTCATGAAAGAAATGATTGCTGCTTGAACTTCATTATAGGGCCCAAAATTTTGGTCCCGTTAAGAATCATAAAAAGCAAATTCTGAGCTGACTTGCTATTTTATTCTTGTTTGAGACTTGGTCCTCTGTTCAACATTGAGCTTGACCACAGCAGCTGATTATTGTGCTGATACGTCCTTTCAGAGTAAATTGGTCAACGGTTATGGTAGAAATTGTTAGGTTGTATAGTGCCCACTTCAGAAATGGCCACCAAAGCCTCCCCGTGGTGATGCAATTTGTGTTTTTTTTTTCCTACTACAGCACCTTCAGTGCTACTCCCCATTCTTTAGTTGTGTAGATAGCGTGTTTGCTGTGGCTTCTGATTTCACCCAGGGATGTGGAAGCTGTCTCAGAGCGCTGTGTGAATAGCGAGGCAAAGCAGAGTTGGACTCAAGGCTCAGAGGTGGAAAGACCAGTTTAGGACAAATTAGGCATGGTTTGTCTCTTAGGCAGGCAAAGATAAACAGTGATTAAGTTGTCATGCTCACTCAGGCCTGAGTTTTGACATCTCGCAGCTTAGACATTTATTTATGAATAAAAGGATGATTAAATGGTTAAAACTGAAGATTAGGAGTCATTCAGTCTAACATCTCAGCTGCATATGTGATGCATTGCCTGAGTAAGACGTACCAATCTGTATCAGATACACAGGGAAGTGTGGAAGGTGATGTTGAAGGTGGGAGAGAGAAGAATTAACACTGTCTCTTTCTTAGTAGGTCAGAGCCTTGTCTGTGGAGCAGTTTCCCTGAATGTTTCCTGTGGTTGGCACTGCCAGCTTAGCCCATGCAGTTAGGTGGATGGTAGCATACATTAAGTGCTTGCTGGTACTGTGTTTGTGGTGTGTGTTTTCTTTTTTCTTTTTTCTAAACAAAACCAAACAAAACCAAAACCATCAACATTAATAAGTGTGGGAAACACAGGATAAGATGAAAGAAGAATGTAAGTAAAATCCTATCTTGGCAGCCATGAAAGACAGTAATTGAAATATCTTAGTTTTATTTTAAAATGACTGAGTTCTGTTGAGATAGAAAAGATGTATTTGGTAATAAATGGAAGAAAAAATGATGAATGAATTCCTGTTAGATAAGAATTTTGGTTTTATTCCTGGTGATCTGGAACTAACTTTATAGTTCTCCAGGGGTTGCTTTGCAAGTTTCTTGGAAGGAAACAGAAGAAGCTGGAAGTTAAATCGTGGACTTCCTTTGAAGGTGAAAGGGAGCTTAACATTTTGCATAGAAACATGCAAGCCAAAATTAGAAAGTAAAGGGGCAAGATGGATTTGAATATAATCTCCAGCATTTTAGGCTAAGTGGGGAAAGGGAGTGATGAGAGATCACAGAATCGCAGAATTGTAGGGGCTGGAAGGGATTTCTGGAGATCATCCAGTCCAGCTCCCCTGCTACAGCAGTTTCTCTACAGGAAGTTGCACAGCAAAGTGTCCAGGTGGGTTTTGGATATCTCCAGAGAAGGAGACTCCACAGCCTCTCTGGACAGGCTGCTCCAGATGGGAAAGAAAAGGTCGCACTAGGAAGTGTGTGACATAATTAACAAGTCGGACTACACATTTGGAAGAAGGAATTAGTTTCTGAATGTTTCCTTGCATTAAAAAAATGACAACGTAATCCATATTTTTATTTTCAGATAATCACAGCTCATGTCACATACCAAGATTTAAAAAAAACCTGTAGTGTATGCATTAAATAGATGTATGTATGTATGTATGTATTTCTGAAATTGTCGCTTTCAACAAATTTACAAAGCGTAAATGTGTTCTTAGGATCTTGACTCTGGCTCTTGAATATCTTCTTTTGTGAATTTTATTGCCTGCTGTAAAAGAATGATTCATGGTTTCTATCTTTCTTCTTGTTGTCCTTTGTAAATTATAAAGATGTCGGTTCTTTGCTATGATTCTTACTGCTGTGTAGTTGATCAAAACAGTTCGCAGAAGGAAATAATTTTTCCAGAACTTTGGAGCTCAGTAGAATTCCGGAGCTAAGCTTTGCTTATATGCTGAGACATAGGTCAATGCTCATTGTCAAATAGGAGGTATATGTTTTGATACCATGTAAACAGAAGTCACTGGTTTTCTGTTATAGCTGTGTGCTTTCAATAGCTACTGCAGAGCTAGCCGTTAAGAGTAGCTAAAGATAAGATTAAAATCATCAGTTCAGAGTTCAAATAGGTCATTACCTTCAAGGACAGGAGCAGCTGAATTTGTTAGCCACTCCTTTACCAGAAGCACTTCACCTGTACTGACAATTTTATATCACAAGTAAGTAATTAGCGACAATTACAAGGTATTAAAGCTCTGCTTTTCCAGAGATCATATGTTAGTCTGGCAAGGCTATCCACTGAAAATATAAAGCCATTATAGCATACATCCTAGTTTATTTAAAAAAAAATATGCTGATCCTCTAATTTTTGTATTAGACAGTATGGTAAAATAAGCTCTGTAAATATTAGATTTAAAATGAAGTATCTGATACTGAAATAATTTTTCATTAAAAATGCAGTAAATAGTTCTTATATTGTTCTGCATGCTTTTCTTCAGCATATGAGAAAAAAAAGTAGAATGAGGATTTTGTACAAATTAAATAGGCTTTGAAGGTCAGTTGAGCTTCTCAAGATATTATGGGCAAAATCTTTGGAAGTTTTTTCCCCCATTTTCTCTGTGTTTTTCAAACACAGTCTGAAGCTTCTGGTACCACTGCTGTGCTAATGTGCATGTTTCACCTTCTTCCCCCTTTTCTGAACACGTAAATTTGTCTATGCTTGTAGAGAGAAACAAATGAAGGATTGCAAGCTTAAAGAATGTTCATTTCTTTTCAATTCAGAGGTTGTGATTAAACTGAGCCTAGTTTTTTAGGGGGGAAAAAATATGGTTCCTCTCACTAGACCTGAATAGCTTGTTGCTTCAGAAGTGAAGCTGTATGCATTTGGTATTACATGTGGAAATTCAAAATTACCAATTATTTTACAGCGGTCTCTCAGAATTGCACTGCTTATCTCCTATCTCTCTCTCTTTTTTTAATTTTCTTTCTTTGCTTCTTACCCCCTAACAGTATAAATCTGTAATTGGAAAGTCTGGTGAAAAGCATAGAGGAAGTAGCACAATTTATATGGCCTCAAGTAGGACTTTTTTTTTTGAGTGTAGCATGAATCTTTTTCATAGTTGAAAAAACCCTGTATATTTCTCAACAGACTGGAATTTTTTTACATGTATGTAAAATGCTTCCTTTCTAATTTTAAGTGAATTCTCTTTGCTAATAGGGAAGTTACTTGATTGGTTTTGTCATCTTTTAGGTCTTAGCTCTTCTAGCATTTGTTTTAAAAAAGTATTAAGAAAAGCAACTTTTAAAACTACAGCTGAGTAAAGCATGCAGCAGCAAGTAATAGACCCACCAACTCTTGTGAGCAGCTCTCCTATAAAACTAAATGCAGCTAAGAGGTGAGAAGGTGAACTTAGCTTTTTATAGAGACTTTTCTGGGTCTGTTTGAAGAAGCAGTACCATTACTAAGAATTTCTGAAAGAAAAATCATATCCTGAGACTGATAAACAGTAATAGATAATGTAGAGAGTGATGTGCTCAATGGGATACAGTTTAAATAGAGAAAATCTGATGGGAAGTAGCTACATTAGTAGCAGATGGATTTACTTCCTGAATCGCAGTCTGAGTGGAAATCCTACCCTACTTAAAATTTGTCTTCCAGATTCTTAACTTGATAAGAAAGGTGGATAAAGCAATTTATTTCCTTGAATTCAGTGCTGTGATGATGTGTTTTGTTTAAACTTTCTATTGTTCTTGCTTTTTATCTAGGCTATTTTTATGATTCCTACAAATCCCCCTCCAACCTTTCGGAAGCCGGAGCTCTGGTCTGATGAGTTCACAGATTTCGTGAAGAAGTGCTTAGTGAAAAATCCTGAACAAAGAGCTACAGCAACACAGCTGCTACAGGTCAGTCTTCAAGCTTCAGAGGAAATGCAAGTTTTATGGCTTTCTTTCCCAGTCTCAAACCAGAATGGTTGTGAAAATTTAAGAGCACATCTCTTGCCTTATTTCTTTTCCATTCTGTGATCTTTTCTCTGTCGCCTTCTGTATCTCTAGCTCTGTTTTGTTCCTCCTTTGTTATTTCTAAACGATTATTCCTCTTTTTGAAGTTTAGAGCTGGTTCTTCATATTAAAAATGGGTTTGTTTGGTGATTAGAGGTCTTCAGTAGATCATAGGGTTTAGGCCAGTGTTATGTAAAGGAACCCTTCGGTAGGGACCACCCATGGAGTATACTTAGTCTGCCCTTTTGGTCATGCCAAATTAAACAAGACAGGTTGTTCTGTGTCCTAGAAGGATCTGATATGGATGGACAGGATAAAGAGGCTATTCTTGGACTGTTATCCCAACTGAGTACTTTTAAGTTCCACCCACATTTGGCAGTGTGAACTGATGCACCAGGCTTTAGGTCACTCACTGAGCTAACCCGTGTATTGCTTGGAAATTTAACAGTTGGTACTAAGTACCATTTAACATTCTGGTACTGAGATACAAATAAAGCAGAGAAATTTCAAAGAACTACAAAAATCAAACAGGAGGGACTGATCTGTCAAGGAAGGTGTAGTATTGTGAAACCAACAAAATTTTACGAGGACTACGTGTTTTGGTGCACAGTAGAAAGGGAAAATGTGAAGAAAGTATGCTCCTTTAGTTTTGTTTGCTCCTTTAGTTTTGTTGTCCACTTCAGTACTGTCATAGTCAACCTTCAAATAACCAAGGGAAATCATGTCTATGTTGTAGAAGAAAGGCAGTTGAAAGAAAACAAAAATGAATATCTGTAGTAGGTTCCTCGATTGAAATGGAATCTAAAATTTCCCATAAGTAAGCTTTCTTTGCTAACAAGAAGCAAAAAATTAAGTAAGCTTTTAGATAATTTGATGGTCTTGTATGCTTTTCACTGCTACTGGTAAATATTGTTCTTAATTTTCATTTCATCAATCTACATAAGAATCTGATCTTCTGAAATTCCTGCTCTAAGACAATTGTGATACATTTATTCTAGATAGGAGCATGCTCATTTTAAATTTAAATTAGAATTTACTCCACTACAAGAAGAACATCTTTCAAGGTAGTTTTCAGTAATAAATCATAAAATTCGTATTTAATGGTATGAAGTATTTTATTTCTCATGGAAAGTTAAATAGAAGGGAAGTAAAAGTTGGAATTCAGGGTTTTAGTTTGATGACTGTATCAGTACTTGAGACCTTCGAGATCAAAAGTTTGTATGTTAACTAACGACTGGATCTGGTTAAAAGAGACTTGTATTAATGCATACAAGTAACAAAAAACCTTCAGTGTTACATGTTGCCTGTGCTCACTGGCCAGAAGACTGACTACTAGGTCCATTAGTTGGACATGTTGCCTTTTTCCCAGTTGGAGCATGCACAGTGGAGCAGGAGGTGCCATGGATATGCTGGAGGGGTACAAGTGGGAATGAAAATACCACTTGTGAGGAGCAGTTATGGAAGGGAAAGAAGGGTAATTGAGTTCATATATTAAGGGAGAGGATAGGTAATAGGCAAATGAGGACACTAGGATTTATCAATCTTGTTCTTCATGGAACAATTTTTTAATCAGTAATAATACATTTCTGAAGTGCTGAGAGCTACGTTTTGGCTCAGTTGTACTTTCATATGATAATGCAAGACAAGAATTTTTATAACAGTAGGGGGTTATTAGAGAGTAAAAGGAATGTAAATGGTATCATCCACAGGTTGTCTTCAAGGAGGAACTGATGCTTTAAATGGCTTTGAATTAAAATTACTCTTCCTGCTAAAAGTAATGTGTTTTCTTTGTTTTGCTTGTTCCACATTTCACCCTCCTAGATGAAGAAATGTTTTATGACATATTCAAGTACAGGTCTGTTGGAGTAAGCAACAGCCATACTTGCTCTGCATACAGCCACTAATTTATGCTGTCAGCTTGTTAAGATTAATTAAATACTGTAACTGAATATCTGAAAAAGTTTGTTTTTCTATGTCAGACAATCACCACTCTATTTATTTACTACTTAATGCACATTTCCTTGGGGCAATTATGTCCCTAACTATAAAGCAGTTTTGTAGTTACATTTTCCAAGTCTTGCTGTTTTTTGTTTTGTTTTGTTTGTTTATTTTTTTTTTTTTAGTAAAAATCATAATCTTGTAGAATAAGCTGGAAAGGACCCTTGAAGAATCATCGAGTCTAACTCCTGGCTCCACACAGGACCACCCAAAATTCAAACCCCATGTCTGAGAGTGCTGTCCAAACCCTCTGTGAACTCTGTCAGCTTGGGGTGGTGCCCACTGCCCTGGGCAGCCTGTTCCCTGCCCACCGCCCTCTGGTGCAGAATCTGCCCCTAACCCCCACCCGCCCCTCCCCTGACGCAGCTCCATGCCGTTCCCTCGGGCCCTGTCGCTGTCACAGAGAGCAGAGCTCAGCGCTGCCCCTCTGCTCCCTGTGAGGAGCTGCAGCCACCATCAGGCCTCCCCTCAGCTCCTCTGCTCTGGGCTGCACAAACACGGTGGCCTCAGCGCTCCTCATACATCTTGCCCTCTAAACCCTTCCCCATTTTCGTAGCCCTCGTTTGGATGCTCTCTAATGTTTTAATGTCCTTATTTTGTAGGGCCGTACCAGCGTAGAGTGGGTAAATAGAAGTGAAATCTTAGTTATGAAGTAGTTGAAAATTACATTTTACATTTGAATTACTGTGTGATGTGAAGTACCATTTATCACCGAAGTTGTTGGTGTTGAATAATGCTTGCATTTATATCTGAACCATATCTATTGTAATGATGTCATTGAATTTCTTTTTTTTTTTTTTTCCTAGCATACGTTTATTAAGAATGCCAAGCCAGTTTCAATTTTAAGGGACCTTATCACTGAAGCTATGGAGATAAAGGCAAAGCGACATGAGGAGCAGCAGAGGGAACTAGAAGAAGAGGAGGAAAATTCGGTCTGTATTTTTTTTTCCCTAGAGCTATTCATATTTTATAGATAAGTTACTGTTCTTTTTCGACAGCTTCCTGTCCTCACATCTTCAGATACTTCTGTGTTTCTACCACTTCTTTAGTCTGTGAAGTCCAAGTTGTTTGTCCCTTACTCGTAATGAGTAATGCTTCTGTGTGAAATGCTGTATGAGCCAGCCTTCAGTACTGTTTCATGCGGTGCCCTAGTAAGTTTTAGGAGGTGGGTAGAGAAACCATGTCAAGTTCAGCTGTTCTGACTAGCATTAAAAAAAGATAAATACTGTTGGGGTCTCATTTTCACGCATGAGCTTCTAGAAGAGTACTAAAATTTTCACAAGTTCAGATTACTTAGCTTTTTTAGTAGAGTCTAGTACACAAAGCAGTTACTAATGCAGCACAATAAGTAGTGTTTACAGTATTATTTGGATCAAGTTGTGCATATGAAGTAGAAATGATGACAGCTTTTAATTCCTTATGATACTAACACACATTTAGGATGGGAAATAGATCATATGAGAAATTTTATTATAATTATTTGGCAATGGTGGAAATAAGTCTATGTTCCTAGCATTATTACTCTAAGTGATTTATGAGGGCTGTTCTGAAAGTAATGCCTCCTATTTAGCGTTGGCCAATGACATTAGCTTTTGTGTTTGCTGTGGCTTCAGGTTTCACCTAGGGACATGGAAGTTGTCTGAGAGCACTGTGTGAAAGGTGGGACAAAGTTGGACTCAAGGCTCAGTGGTGGAAGGACAGTTAAGGACAAATTGGATATGGGATGTCTGTTAGGCAAGCAAAGATAAACACTGGTTATGTTGCCATGGCCCCTCACACCTGAGTTTTGACATCTCGCAGCTTAGACATTTATTTACAAGGGCTGTTCCGAAAGTAATGCCAATAGTAACATAATTTATTATGCTGGCCCACAACATCGTTGGTGGGTGTTAGTAGCGTGGCAGTGGAGGTTGAACCTTCCCACCAATATTCCATTGCATTTTGTTGCCGTGTGACAGGTGGCAGCAGTGGGGCAGTCTGACAAACTGGCACCTGACATGGAGGTGTGCGTGAACCTAAGGTGTGTAACTGAATTCCTCCATGTGGAAAAAATGGCACCCACTGATGTTCATTGATGCTTGCTGAATGTTTATGGAGCCCAGACAGTGGGTACGAGAACAGTGAGGCATTGGGTGGTGTGTTTCAGCAGTGGTGACATCAACATGAAATACAAGCCACATTCTGTATGGCCATGCAGATATTTATGAGCTTATCATGCAGGCTCTTGTTCATCACTGGCCAAAATGCATAGCTAATGGTGGTGACTGTTGAAAAATAGTTTTTGTAGCTGAGATTTGCTCTGTAAATAGTATTATTGTGCTCTATACATCTTTTGCAGTCTCAGTTGGAATATTATAGGAGACATTACTTTTAGAGTAACCTACATATATTAGGGCAGTATTGTGCAATGCAGCACGGTGTTCCTCAAAAGGGCATATTGACACACATACAATGAGAGCCAGGTTCATTCAGAAACAGTATACAGAGAAGATGGAATACCTGTGGAAGTCTTACAGATCTCAGCCAACAAAAGGCAGCAGGGCATGCTGCCCTATCCCAGATCGTATAAGCTTTGTGTATTATGGAGCATTAGGTGATGATCTCTAAGTAGGAATACTTCCCAAGCAAATTCTATGGACTGTTTTGGATAATGGCATACACTGTGGTCTTTCATTTTCTGTTTTAAGGGTATGTTCTAAGATTGTTGATAACTTGTCTTTTATAAAGTTGCTTTACACTGGATAGTATTTGCTTAATCAGTAGTAAATCAGATGTGGAAGGTGGGGATTATTGTTTTACATTAAGAAATGCTACCTATGTGATGTGTGACTTCACATGCAGAGTTGATGTTCATTATTTATTATATGGAATTGTTGGCATCTGAAGAGGCTGATCTATTACAGATGTTAAAACTTAATGTCTTTACTAGCATGCTTTTCTCCCTACTATTGCCTTACAGATTGCAGAACTCAAACATTTGGGCATTGTTGATGCTTTTTCCATTAGCCCAGAATTAGGTGTGACTTCTGATTATGTAGGCTGAGGTTCAGATGGGGAATCAGATTGTCAGGCAGGGGATGAGACAATCCCTACCAGCTCAGTATGTGGTGTACAGCCAGTTCTCCCATACGGTGTGGAAGATACAGCCCAAGTTTGATTCTCTTCGACGGAAGAAGCATTTTGCAACTATTCATGCTTCTTGCATGGGTATAAATGTCAGAATTTAAGATTGCATAATATATATATATATTACTATTTAATGTATAAGGGAACCTCAAATAAAGGATTTGAGCAGCAGTCTGTTACTTGTGTTACTGTTGCACTAGATATTAGTTTTACCATTTACTTCTGTGCTTCAACTGAATGGTAGGTTATGAGTTAAAAAGATAGCAAAAATCTACTTGTCACTGTACAAGACAGATGTTCAAATCTGAAAGTATCTGAAGTATGGTTGTTTCTCATGACTGTGAGAGCAGTTGTGACAGTAGTCATGCACTCATGCATGAATATCATGCACTGGTCTTAAACTGGTCTTAAATATAAGGCAGAAGATTGGAATGGATAGCAGGGAGGCGCCGGGAGAGAGGCTGATTAATCAGCTTGGGAAGCTCTGGCACTAGCATGCTTTGCTCCTTTTTTTTTCTTCCACTTGCCCTGCCACTATTAGTAGGGGACCAGTGAAGAGTGGTCCACTCTAACTAGTTTCTTCACTTAATGAGTAAACAATGGAAGAGACCAATCTGAGATTAAGTTGGCTTCTCAGGACAGTATGGGAGAAGAGCACAAAGGGGTCTTAATGAATTTAGTTAGTTCAGAAAAGGGAGGCAGTGGAGATACAAGATGTGTGACTTTATCATAATGGAACACACAGGAGTGGTCGAGTCCCGGATACACCAATAATATGTAGTCAAATTCATTGTGGGCTAAGGCAAATCAGGCTGTCTTGTATTTGCTGCTGCCCTATCTGTGCTTTTGAGGCTACCATAATTCAGAGGTTGTGTTTGTATTACTATGATACTGTCATTGTGAGTTTAAATGTGTTTGCTGGCCAGCAAAGGCCAGCATTGCATGTGGCAGAGAAAATGGATACTTCTTTAAAGTTCGTCTGTGTCATTGGTGTAAAATCTAATAGGGGAAGGAGTAGGTCTTCTCTGCCTGCTTGGAGGAGGAGGTTCCAGTTGTAGAGAAGCATCAAGTGTAACAAGATGATACAATTGTAGGTGGGGCAAACGAAACGAAGGTAGTAACTGTTGCTGCCCACAGAGGCCTATGGCACCAGTCACTGTGGTAATTTCTTTTTTTTTTTTCTTCTTCTTAACCATGGGTAAATAAATTTCACTATTCCTAGGGTTTAGTTATTGTGGAGAGGTTCTGTGCATTTTTCACCATTGTCTTTGGCAGATGCATCAAAGCTACCTTACCTACCAGAAGCTATTTGCTATTGCAAAAAATTCTGCGTAATTAACAAAAGGATGTTTAGGTAGTTTTATAGTAAGATTTATATTGAATAGTTTATTTTATTTTATAAGTTTACTTTTACCAAAAGGTTGAGTAAAATAGGACATTTGTTCCTATATGTTTAATTTTTTAAAAAGATTTTTATTTATATTCTTTTATGCTGTTGAGATATGTACATTTTTATTTCCCTGTTTTCATGTGCTTTAATATTTCTCAAAAATAATCTTGATATGGATTATAAAGTTATGATTGGGATGTAATTTTATTTTTGTTAAAATTATTTATATATTTGATAGTAGGTGTGATCTTTGCTATCACTAAACATATACTTCTATACCTTGGCAAGCCAGAAGTGAAAAAAAGTTGGAAAATGCTTCCCTTCAATAGAAAAAAGCAGAGTTGTAAGTGATTGAAATGGAGAATACTGACAGTGAAGTGATGAAAAGGTATTTATTTATTGACGAGTATAGTGTGTCAGAAATCCATATTACATAGTGACTTGTGAATAGTACAGGGGAGACATAGACCTGTTGGAGCGTGTCCAGAGGAGGGCCACAAAAATATCAAAGGGATGGAACGTTTCTTCTGTGAGGACAGGCTGTGAGAGCTGGGGCTGTTCAGCCTAGAAGAGACTCCAAGTTGACCTGATAGCAGCCTTTCAGTATCTAAAGGGCAGGTACAAGAAAGAAGAGGGAAGACTCTTCAGCTGGGTCTGTTTCAGGTTGGATGTTAGGAAAAACTTCTCTGAAAGGGCGTTCAGGCACGGGCAGAGGCTGCCCAGGGAGGCGGTGGAGTCACTGTCCCTGGAGGTGTTCAAGAACCATTCAGATGTTGTACTGATGGATATGGGTTAGTGGGAAACACTGGTGGTAGGTGGATGGTTGAACTGGATGATCTTAGAGCTCTTTTCCAGCCTTTATGATTCTATGATATTATGTTGTGATAGAGCAAGGGGAAATGGTTTTAAGCTCAAGGAGGGTGGATTTAGGTTAGATATAAGGAAAAAGTATTTTATGCTGAGGGTGGTGAGGCACTGAACCTAGTTGCCCAAAGAGGTGGTAGATGCCCCATCCCTGAAGACTTTCAAGGCAGGGCTGGATCAGATGAGTTAAAAGATTGTTTTAATAATAATTCAATTGTGACAGTGGCTTTTTGTATCTTGCCACTGGCTTTCAGTGCAGTACTACACTGAAATGAAATCATTAGCACTTTTGTGTTTGTTTAAGGAAAAAAAAAAAAAACAACAAAACAAAACCCTGAAATCTTCAATTTGAAATAATGCTTAATTTCCAGATTGTATATGAAATTGGAGTCACTGTTCAGTCGGAAGATAACAGGCACACAGCACACAAATTCTGCAAAATGATCCCTTAAAAGTAGGTTGGTCTCAGTGATACTGCTGTGAAGCTCTAACCATAGAAGTGCTAAGGCACTGAGAAATGTGTATTTAGTAACACCTAGCAGCAACAGCAAGTATTGGTGTTAATTGTAAGCAGACAGTCTATCAATGTTAAAGGTCTCTCATGGGCAGTGATTTGAGTTCATATACTGTTGAAAAAGAATGGTTTGAGTTAACCTGTCTGGGGCTTGAATTTATTGCTCTAAAACCCCAAGAATTTCCTATGTAAAGCTGGAGCGGTCATGCTAATTACTCACTGTTACGTGTGCCGGGAGCCGTCAGGAAGAAAGGTGTAAGTGTTCCTTGTGTGTAATGTTCTTTTCGTTAGGAAACAGGATTTGACCCTGACCGGCTATATTTGAATATGTATATTTAATTCCCTCTTCGGGTTATGTCTGTATGGTAATGGACACTTGGGTTATAAGTGACATACACAGTGGAAAGTGGAATGGAAAGTAGCGGGTGTTTTTGAAGAATTAAGTGAGATGCAGAGGTTTCACTGCTACGTATTTAGTTTTCAGGATCAATTTTGGATCATTATCCTTCAGGTGAGGAGGAGTCCCATCTCTAAAACTGCTTCCAATTTTTTGTTTTTACAACGTTCTGTGAATCTTTTGTAGCGCAGGAAGTTGTCAATCATAATGTAATTAATTTTTGCCCTTCTAAACTTTATTATATGGCTGTAAATAAATGGCCACGTTAAATACAGTCTTCATGTCTGTATCCTTCCATCAGATATATAATATCATTACGGATAGTGCTCTCTGAATTGATTTTATGCCTATTACAAGAGCTGCTTGTGTGATGAGAATGCTTTCTGACAAACTGACATGTTTTGATAGGTGCTGAGGTAATTGTACAGATTTTTTTAATTAAGCAAAAATTGCAAGTGGTTTATTCTACAGAAGGTTAATCCCAATATCAAAGTTTAAATGTTAGCTTAGGCATTGCTAAACATGACCAATCTCTTCTCTTGTGCAGTTTTTGAAGTGTGATGTGAATTTGAGTCTGAGGTTGGGCAGCTGTATTATGGGAATGTGAAGTGACTCGTTGCCTGGCAGCTCGCAGGAAACATGTCTAAATATTTATTTCTGTGGCTCTTTAAAGGAATGAGCTAATAAGCAACTCATCCTTTATATTTTCTTCTACATTTTAATGCCTCTATTATGTGAGGAATGCTTAATTATTTTAGAGTACTGAAACGAGTAATTACTACTTCTGTATTCCACTTCAGTTTTTTCTTAGAAAACTATCAGCAACTTGGACAACTGTCAGTTATCAATTATTCCTGTCTTCAGGCTTATTCATTCACTCAGAAGCTCTTTTGGTTAACCATATATTTATTATGGGAAGGTGCCTTTTGTCTTTCGAGATATTAAGAAACAATTGCTACAAATGTTCCTTTATGTTTATAATGTTTGTATTGTTTTAAAGGACCTGTTGAGTCATTTGAGTTATTCTGTCTTTTAAATCTGGTACACTAGTCTGTTTTTTTGGAGGTTTTAATGTTTACTTTAATGTGCCTTCCATGTGTGTATGTATATATCTATCTATCAGTAGATAAGCTATGTACATCTGCAGGACAAACAGCGATAAAACTTTCTGATCTCATAGCATTTTTTCTCTTAAGTTAAAGGACATTTGTCATACGTAGTAATTGATTTTGACTGCAGTCCTTGAAGTGTTGTGAAATTGAGTAAGAAATGTGTAAAGATTGCTATGTTGTGTGAAATATATCTACCTAAAGAGCATAAACAGTTTTTAGGAGCGTGTTGTTCAAGTCCACAGCGTTTTAGACCCAGAAGGTGTGAGCAGCAAGTCATTGTTTGTAGGTGTAGCAATTAAACATATGTAGAAAAAAATCTTAAATGTTGTGTAATGACTTTTAGTCTTCGTATATAGGACTCTTGGAATTTGCTAGAATTTCAGTGCATGCTGAAAGTCGTCTTGATGTGTTTTGGTGATGCCTTTAAACTTCAACGCGTGCTCAGTACTGAGCATGTACTCAGGTTGTAGTTGGGCTTTGTAGGTGTTAGGAACTTTTAAAAATCCTTGTTCTTGACCAAAATGTATTATGTGTTTATGTAGCTACTACAGTGCTTTTATAAAAAGATAGCTGTGACTACAGGCACGTTTTTCAAGGGTGATGATGAAGTGTTAATAGTAAATGAAATTATTTTACGGGATGCTAAATTTTGCCAGCATGTAAATCTTCCTTTAATGTATTGCAGACTAGTCGCTGTCTTTGGTGCCATCTAGTGTTTTTTTAATTCACACGAACCACAGTTAGAGATTTCAGGGGGAAGTTGCCGTATTTTCTTGTCTTGTTTGTTTTTCTTTGCTAGTCTTCACCCCCTTTTTCCCTATGGATCTTAAAAATACAACTGAAAAATTCCATAAATCTTTATAATCTCACTTCATTTGATTATATCCTAATGTAGGTTCATATACGATACACAAGCTCACCTCAACTGAAAACTTTTCTTGTGTGTCGGTATCTTCTGTGTAAAAAGCATTTTGTGAAGTCTTGCATGCCGTTACCAGTGAAGTCTTCTTGAATTTCTTATCCCAGCAGTTGAGTCTCCATGATTACGTCTTCATGCTTTAAGGATTTGCTTTGTTAATCTTCTAACTTACTTTGGTAGATGAAGAGGATTAGTCACGTAGGGTGGCAGGGTGTTGGCAATCTTCTACGTATTCTTAGGGAATCATAGAATTGTTTGAGTTGGACCAGATGCCCTTTAATGGTTCCTTTCAACTACCCTACAGTGAACATTGACACCTACAGCTTGATCAGGTTCCTTATAGACCTATCCAGCCTGACCTTGCATGTCTCCAGGGAGGGGCATCCATCACCTCTCTGGGCAACTGTTTTGGTACTCCAGTACCCTTGCAATAAGAAACTTTTTCCTTATATCCAATCTAAATCTCTCCTCTTTTAGTTTGAAACCAAGTTCTAACTTTGGGATATAATGTTGTTCAGAGTTTCTGTGTCTGGCTGTAATTTCTTTAGCGTTTCAAGAGATGTTAGCCATCTTGCTCACGTGTATCAGAAACCTCTAGCAAATACAAATCTGATACTAGTTGTGCACAAGAGAATGGCAGATAGTTTAAAGTCGTGGTTAGCTGTTCTTATTTCTTGATTGTTGGATCTGTTTTCGTAAACAGTATGAGAACATGACACTTCAGCTTTAATACTTTATGTTCTTCGGTAATTAAAATTAATATTATATTTGTTTTTATTTAATCAGGGAGTTTACCTTTTTAATAACAAATCAGAAATTCGACATCAATATTTATGAACTGTAAAGTATGAATCATAATTTGTTCTAAGGAATCACTTTCATCTGTCATGTAAACACACACTTACATAACTTTATAAAAGTATTCTGTTACTTTTTCAGGTCCAACATGATCTGCTGTAGTATTAGCTAAATTTCCTATTTGTGAGCAATACTGGAAGGATAATTCTGGAAGCAACCTGGTTTAATCTACAACATTGATTATTTTGAGATGTACACAGACTCTGAAAAGCCTTATATTGCTCTCCTTCAGTAGCTCATTTCTAAGTTAGAGAAAACAAGATCAGAATTTTTGTGTGCATCCCTTCTGGGGACAGTATTGTTGGTACTGAGGTTGGCTTTTGTCATCCTCAGTCTTCCAGGTACTGGATGACGGCTGTTCTCTATGCTGAAACATAATAGTAAGACAAAGACTTTTGTCACTCTAGGTTGGAAAATGAAACGTTATTCCTTGAAAGAATCCAGATGCTTGATTTGGCTCAGAAACTTAAAAAAAAAAAAAATCAGTATTTTCATATCTTCTGGTTTATTAAAAATGTTCACTTATGAATCCATTTTATTCTTGTTCATACTGATGGTCATCACGTTCTTCTTTCTTTTTCTAAAAAAAAATAGAATTTAAGCTTCAGGAAAATGTCTTTCATTTCTGCTTTCAACTTTACTAATATTAGTATGTGGATATTAATATTAGCCAAGCAAACATGTACATCAGATGTTAACTCTGCTTTAATCTCAACTGTTTCTCTGTGTATTAGAGATGCTTCATTTTTAGTGTTTATTAAGATAAAAAGCAGTATATCCTGATTAGGCTTTCCATTGTATAGCAATACTGAAAGGAGCACTTATCAATAAACACTTTAGGCACTTCTCAAATACAGTGCAAAAAAGAGTGAGAAAGAATATTAGAGGAAAATACTTTGCCTTTCCAATACCTTTTTGGGAAGGGACAAATATAGAAAGCAGTGAGATAAGCATGAATGTCCAGGGGAAAAAAAAAGAAGAAAATCAAAGTTGCCACCAGGAGGAGCACTACTAAAATGTTCCTATTTATTTACAGGCACAGTCATGTGTTGTACCTGTAAACGGTCTGTCTTTAGGAGTATCATGAGTTTTTAAGGGTACAGTACTTCACAGAGTGTTTTAGAATGCATCTTAGAAATGAAATTTAAGAACTCTAAAATTTTTACAAATTATAATCTGGAAAACTATGATTCTTTTGACATTTGACAGTTTATTCAAATCTGCTCTGTACCCTGGTGTCAGTGTGCTATGTTGTTAGCTAGATTCTGAATCAAAGCAAGATCTGTTTTTGTGTCTCTGGGCCAAGACATAACAGAACTATTTGCTTGAGCCGGTCTATTGGTACTCTTACTAAATATGGTTCTTTGTACCTACTTTGACCACCCGCTTGTGAAACAGGCACTCACACAATGTAGCTGGTTCTTGCAATTACATTTGTACTACAGGCAAGTTGTCTGCTGTGTCAGGGAATAACAGGAAAGGAAAAGAGCTAGTTCAGTAAGAAATAAAAATGGCCAGAACTGGAGAGTTGGGTAACTGGAATTCTTTCTTTTTGCACTCCTTACAGGTTTCTCCATAGCTAAATATGAAGTATATTAAAACAATACAGTTTTGATCAAAAGGAAAAATTAGTTTGTGGGTGAAATCTTGTTTTAATGTTTTGTGTAACAACAGGCATGCTACTTGTAATTGGCACATAATAATGTTATATGATACTTTTATGATATGAGCTGTGTAGCTGGAATATTTTCCTAACCAGAGATATTTTGTATCAGAATGCAATTGAAGTTCTTTTACAGTAGAGAAAATGTATACATGACTGTTTTCAGTTTGACTGGGAAGTTTATAAAATCAGTGAAAGCAGTATTTATATGTAAAATTCCAAAATTTGTCATACAGTGTCTTCACAGTGGTGGGTATTATTTCTTGTTTGATCAATGAGAGGAACATTAAAATTGTACTCATGTAGAAAATGCTTGCATGCTTTCATGAAGTGCCGTGCTATTGTGCGTATAGTTGAAATCAAACTGCAAAAATGAGTGGCATTTCCCAAGAGTATTTTCAAATATTGATATTACATGTAAAGTTAATAATTCATTAACTGGATTGTCATTATTTCTCTGTTTTATGTTCCTGGCACATTGATTCAAAATCATAGAATGGGTTGGAAGGGACCTTTAAGATCACCTAGTTCCAACCCCCTGCTATAGGCAGGGACACCTCCCTCTAGACCAGGTTGCTCACGGCCCCATCCAGCCTGGCCTTGAATGCTTCCAGGGAGGGGACATTCACCACCTCGCTGGGCAACCTGTTCCAGTGTCTTACCACCCTCACAGTAAAGAATTTCTTCCTAATATCTAGTCTAAATCTTCCCTCTTCCAGTTTAAAACCATTTCTCCTTGTCCTGTCTCTATATGGCCTTATAAAAAGTCCCTCCCCAGCTTTCCTGTAGGCCCCCTTCAGGTACTGGAAGGTTGCTATAAGGTCTCCTCGAAGCCTTCTCTTCTCCAGGCTGAAGAGCCCCAGCTCTCTCAGCCTGTCCCTACAGGGCAGGTGCTCCAGCCCTCTGATCATCTTCGTGTCCCTCCACTGGACGTGCTCTAACAGCTCCATGTCCTTCTTGTGTTAGGGGCCCCAGAACTGGACGCAATACTCTAGGTGGGGTCTTGTGAGAGCAGAGTAGAGGGGCAGAATCACCTCTGTTGACTTGCTGGTCACGCTTCTCTTGATGCAACCCAGGATATGGTTGGCCTTCGGGATGCAAGCACACATTGCCGGCTCATGTTGAGTCTTCCATCAACCAGCACTCCCAGATCCATGTCCTTGGGATTGCTCTCAAGCCATTCTCCACCCAGCCTGTATTTGTGCTTGGGATTGCCCCTCTTCATGATGTCAAGACAGGGTGTTTTCAAGATACTAGATGCAAAACATGTTATTTAGTTAAGGGTGATACTCTTGGTGATGATCTATTACGGACCAAACAAACAAAACGTGTTACTGATTTTCAGTCCCGGAGAAGCATAAGAAGTCCAGAAGATCAGTGAGATATTCAAAGCTGGGTGCAAAAGTGAGAGTATGGGTCACATTTCTGGTAAATCAACGTTTCTGTACAGCTGGCAGATAGGATGAAGTTTTTTCTTCTACCTTTATAGGGTGCCTTTCTTGTTTCATGTTTTTTTAGTAGTATTAAACCTGCTAGTATAGCAGTATAGCTAGGTCATGTGAAGACATAAAAAAAAAAACCAATGAATAAGCATCTAAATTATCATTTCTTAACTTGGTTTTCTGAGATGCTCTGCTCATTCTGACCAATGTTTCTTGATAGGATGAAGATGAGCTGGACTCGCACACCATGGTGAAGACCAATTCAGAGAGTGCTAGTACGATGCGGGCCACAAGCACGATGAGTGAAGGTGCTCAGACAATGATTGAACACAACAGTACCATGCTAGAGTCAGACCTGGGGACCATGGTAATAAATAGCGACGATGACGAAGAGGAAGATGGGACCATGAAAAGTATGTTTTTTATTTACTTTCCTTTTCTGTTAATAATGCATTATGTTTTCTCATCGTCTGTGGGAACATTCTATCATCAGTGTCCTTTAAGGGTCAAGTTCAGTGGTTAAATGTCAGGGAGAGGGCTATTTGTTTCTATAAAAGCACTTTGTTGTTTGTTGGAGAAGGGCAACTGTAGTGGGAGATTTAGAGCACTACACGTAGCTTTGGTATTTTGCTGAGCCTTTCTGGAGGACTCAGAAATTAGCCTTCTGTGAGTTCTCCCTTCTACTACTTGTCACTTGCTTTTTTGCCTCCTGTCCTGCATCCGTTTGGAGCAGCTCCAAGGAACTATGCTTAAATGGTGCAATTGTGTGGGAAGGTGCTATTTCAGTGTCAGCGATCCTGGAAACTCATTGCAACTCTCCATGGATTCAGCCGTCAGTACTGCAGATCTTGCTGCAAAATTGTAAATTCATGGCATTTGTTAAAATTTAATTTGGTAGTGCTTGATTTAAGGGAATGGCCAAAAACATATTGAAATAAATTAAAAAGTCAAAATCAGCTTCAGTGGTGTGAAAGATTATATAACAAAGAGGGGGAAAAAAAGTGTTTTGAAAGATGAAGTTGTCTGTTAGACTGAGATGTGTATATTGTGTTTGCTATACAGTAAACATACATGTTTGCTTTTGATGTATTCGTTACTTGGCTGAAGACTTCCCACTGAATTTAAGTTAATCCATTTATTTGAAAGGGCAGCATCAATAGGTGATGCTGTAGCTTTAGTGCTTGATTCTGTGAGGCACAATGTAATGCTTAACTCCAGGCAATTGTTTAAATAAATTCGTTGAATGATTTGTATCAAACAAGATTGTATTCCTGTTTGTGTGCAAAAGTCTGCTGTAATTTGGTTGGAAAGATTGTTTGGAAGTGTAAATCAGGTGCGTTTTCCTTGTGGTTGAATGTACAGCAAACTGGGAGGAGAGGAAGATCTGCTCACTTCTGCTTTTTTTTCCCTGTTTGTTATTGTTCTGTTGCTGTTGGCTTTTTATTCTTCAGTGTTCTTAGCAGTAAGGCAATAGACCTGTTGATTAGTGCTTAATTTAAGCGGGATGATTCACCTCACGCAAACAGTGCACGCTTTGATTTGTTCTTATGCTGATACAGTATTTATCTATTAAACTGTGAGGGTGATGGAGGGTTAGATCAAGTGATCTTAAACTAACATATTTCAACAAGTTAAAGAACAGAGTAGTGACAGTAAATATTTGAAAAGATATTATAAGAAATAAAATAATTCCTATGATGGGATTATTATGAAGCAGGAGACTTGTGCAGTTTCTATGCAGCCTTTCAAATCACTTAAGTTTTGGTAACTATCCATGCCATTTTTCTACGTGCTGAGGGGGGAATATCTGTTAGTATGCCAAACCAATTGAAAAAAAAATGCCCTTTTATTTGCACTGCAATCTCTTATCCTTTTAGTTTCTTACTTTGCTGAAAACTTTTTTTAAAAAATACATTAATATTTTCAAATTGGATTGCTTTTGGTAGCGATTCCTATTAAGAAAGGGAATTGCCTTTCTGTACCTTGGGTGTTAATTAGTGTAGTTATTAAACTCGTTCTTACATCTCATGAAACAGAAGAGTGTAATCTCTGAGAGAGCAGGCTTTCTCCCCTTTCTCCCTTGTAGCTGACTCTCTTGGTACCTGTAACAGTAAGGAAGGAAAGCTGGCACTCTGGAAGCAGCGTGATGGCAAGTGGCAGTTTCCTCAGTCATCTGACAGGGGCAGGTTTGGGTTCCTGCACTTGCACGCTGAACTGACCGTGTTTTGCATTAGGTGTCCAATGCTTAAAAGTAATTCAAGAATAGGGCACCCACATCTCTCAGCTGTAATAAATATAAATCATGTCTACTTTAGCTGCTTTTCCTCTGCTTCTGTGGTTCATATGTTACGGACTGAAGCAGGAGCAATAGCAGGTGTCCTAAAGAAGTGTCACCGGGAATGTGACAGTGTGCAAATCATTGCTCTCCCTGACACAGACACAGATCTGTGCTCCTTTGTGCTTGACAGTGGTACAAGACTTCTGTGTTTGGTTGCTTTTTCCAGCCTGCAGTGTCCCAGCAAAGTGGGCACAGTGGGCATTTCCTAGATGTTTGCGTAACTCAATAGTAATACAGCAGAACAGGTAGCTTGAAAGTGCTCTTCAATACTTCTGAAAAACAAAAAACTTGCAAGCAACGTGGATAAATAAACTTAGTTAACTAGGGAGAGGGATTTGATTTCCTTCCTAGAGACGCGAAATACTTATGACAAATGTTTTTGTAATGCTCTTGTGTTTAGTTTCGCATTTGTTTCCCTCTGTCTTTTGTTTCTCTGCTCAAGAACAAAATAAGAAACAATAATAATTTTTTTTGTAAGTGCCCATGCTTAGAGGCCTCTGGGAGCCATGACAGAAAATAATTAAAAACATGCATATATTTTTTTCACAAATAGTGGGTTGTGCCCAAATAAAACAGGGATTTGAAACAAAGAGGTCTGTTATCCTACCCTAACATACCACATACAGCCTAGCAATAAATAACATTTATGCTTTCCTACTTGGTGTGCCTGTATGTGCTGTGAGCAGAGATGATGCAGTATGTACCTAACAGAAGAGAACACAGTGCAGAGTACAGAGATGCTGGAGGACAGAGTTAAATTTGGGAGGTTTAACATGGAGTTGAAGAAAGATTGGGATTGATGGCAGGTAGCACTACTAGTTACATATCCCGTGTAAGAATTTGAAAGTAGAATTCATGAGAGTTGATTTTATTCATTAATTTATTAGTGATTAAAATCCATCCTGTGTGAGAGTGTGCTATAGAAGTCAGTCTTTGTAACAGGAGGTGACCACTTGGTTAACTGAAGTACATACTTACTAGAATGGTCCCACAGTTGTTTTTCAACTTAAAAGAAAAAGCTATTTGTAAGGTTTTTTTGTTTTGTTTTTTATAACAGCCTATGACCCAGGACCTCTTAACAGCCTCACCATTGGCTAGATTCATGTACAAACCCTCTGTAGATGTGAACAAGTCTCCACATGACAACTTCTTGTACAGATACATTTATTAGATAATGCAGAAGAGTGTATAGTCAGCGTTATGAATTCATCTCTTAGCATAAACTAGAGTCTCAGAGATAGTTCTTTTCAATCAAAACTTCATTGGAAGATGTTTCTGAATTGGGAAAGTTTTCTGTTTTACACTTATTTCTCATAGTTAATTTACAAGAATGAATGACTATTGTATTTATGGTGGGGGCTCGTAACATCTATCTCATTCCCTACCGTGGAGTTTTAGCACTTTTGGAAAATCCAGTCAAATGATGTCAGTATAATACCCCTGTGCATTCCTATAGTAATAGAAAAGAATAGCTGTACTAATAGAAGTTAGTAAGGCGTGACTTTTTTCCTGTAGCGCTGTTACTTATTCCATGTTGGTTTCTCAAATGTTCTCATAAATGGCTCTTAAAATTACTCAACAACCTAATTCAGACAATACTTCTCTAATTATCTCTTTAGTGCTTCACTTATTATCTCTGGAGAATTATCTCTTCTGTAAAAGAGACTCTTTGGATCTTTAGATATCTCTCTTGCAGTTTAAAACAGTTCTTAAAAATCGTCTTCCTTTTTTTGGCAATTAGGATGTCTTAGTTTGAATGGAGTAATTATGAATTTATAAGAACCCAGCAAAGAAGCTTAATTATGGGTTGATTTCAACAGTGCTTTAGCCTGGGCATTGGTATTTCATTGATGTAGCTTTGTTTAAGTGAGAGAGAAAAAGATGGTAAATGTCTCTATGCTTGTTACAAGGCTGGAGACTTCCTCTGTAATTGGTAATTAAGTTGCTTGTTTATTCCGTTAGTAGGAGTAGGTTTTACAAATGGGATCTTTTTTGAAGAAAAAAACTTGTTGGCAACTCTGGGTCAAGAGCTGTTGCAAAATGCTGGCTTAACATGGATTTTCTATGTTTTGCAGAAAGCAGAAATAAAGCTTCACTCAGCTGGAGCAGAGTAGTGAGTTTATACCAGGACTGTCATTTAATTTTTTTTCCCTTTCTCCAGAAGGTGGAAAAAATAGATCTAAAGTTATTAAAGTAATTTTACAAGTCCCATTCTCAGGTAGGAAAGAAATACTTTATGCAGAAAACCTTTTCCATATAAAGCTTTTAAACTTGAATTCATAAACTCTTCAAAAAATCTGAAGGCTTTATTTGGTTGAAAAATATCTGAATTTTCCACTTAAATACCAGTTGCAATTATTAATAACAAAGTACATTGTAAAGCAAGTGAAAATCTTCTCTTAGATGATAGAATTCTCAGTAGTTTAAGAAATGCCGGATTTATACTTTCATTTTTCCCTCTTAGCTGTCTACCTGTATATTGAATGAGACTTGGCTTGGGTGTGCAAGTCACTGGTATGAAAACTGCAAAATCAGTAATGAGTACTTTGTTAGGCATGTATTTGCAGTCAGACATTTCCTAGATGCATTTCTTAGTTCTGAAATGCTCTGCTCTAAGCAAATGGTGGTCAAGTAGATGGAGATTGCCAGGATAGGGATGGCTGAGAAACTTGTGGCTTTAGGCAAAAGCAGAAAGCTTTCCTCTGTAGATTTGTAGACAAAAGAAACAAGAAATTGTGGGAGACACTTCCTTAGGAGATGTAGGCTGGGAAGGGACCTCTTCTGCACCTGCAGATTGTGATACAAGCCACCTGGTCAGGTGTAGGAGGTGGAAATGGTCTTGAAACAACTTGGGGAAGTCTCTGGAGCATAGACCCTGTTGGTTTGTTTTCTGTTGTTTGTTTGTTTGTTTGTTTTTAATGTAGGACCACTGGAGTCCAATACACTCTGATCAGGTTCTTTTTGTGTAATGTTTAATGGCAATTTTACTTATTTGAAGATATTTGATGTTACGTGGGACTTTTGATTTAGAATTGATACAAAATATGCTGAAATCATAATGCAAGTGTAAGTTACACTCATCAAAACGTTGAAATTGTAGTGTGTAGTTCATTCAGAGTAACAAGATGATCCCCATTAATATGTCTCTGTTATGCACTCACTCTCTTGACACTAGATGTCCCCAGTTGCTGGGAAGGATTACATGGGTTACAGGCAGCTCAAGCTAGAGATGCTCTCTTGGAAGTTACTTTGTTAGTTGTCCGGTTTTTAAGTCGGTGGTGGCCTGAGCTACATACATAGCCAGAGCAGTATGGAAGGAGTATATAACTTGGGGAGGTATACAGTGCTTAATGAACTCAGGGATAAATGTTTACATCACCAGCTGGCATAGCTGTTCATCTGAATCAAAAATTAGTCTTCTCTTTGTGTTGAGATGAAGTTAGTTTTCTTTGCAGCAGCTGTGATTGTACCCTACATTACTCCCTGGAGCTTCAGAGTGTGACGAAACCCTACATTATTCCTTTAACATCATGGGCATATTGCCCTTGCCCATCATCTGAGTTTTCTCCCACTGTAGGGGATTAGTGGTCAGTCACAGGGATTTACACCTTCCTAACGTCAGCTGGAAGGGGCACCTCAGTGAAATGCAAGAAATCCAGGAGTCTCCTGGAGGGCATCAGGGATTATTTCATGATACTCATACTGGATTAACTGAAGAGGGGTAATGCGCAGCTGGATTTACTATTCACAAGCAAGGTACAACTGGTTGGGATTAATAATCAATGGCAACTTGGCTGTAGTGACCATAAAATGGAGAAGTTGAAGAACTTGAGTGAGAAAAACAGTTAGGTATAGATCCTAAATTTCAGGGGAACAGATCTTGATTTACTGTATTATTCACAGACAGTAATAATAGTTTATTGAAGGGATTTTAAAGGAATTTAAAATCAATTTAACGTTAATACCTCACTGTTGGAAATATATCACTATGAAGACGTTTTTCTTTATAGGTGACATCAATTGAATTTGATCAAAACATGCATTAGAGTGGAATGTGTGTTTTTTTTCTCACTTTGAAATGCCTATTTAGAATTAGTTTTCCCTGTTACAGTTCTTTTAGTTGCAGCGTGTTTCTGAGACCAGCAGATTGGGCCAACAATGTGGGCCCAATGTGTTTCTAACAGAGACACTGTTGATCTTATTTGTAAGTATGTCTTAAGGATGAAACTCACATGCAGCAATCTCTGCAGAAGAAAGAACTGAAATGTGAAAGGTCCTCAGTGTGGTGTCCTGTCTTTTTGGTACAAATACTGTCATGAATTTGTAGCAGTATTCAGCAAGTAATAAATAAATAGAAATTCTAATAATAAATATTTTGTTAAGATTGTGCACTGTATTCTGTTTTTATCCCCTTTTCCTCCCCACATTACTAATATTTTCTCTTGAATCTGATTTCTGAATTTATGCTTTGCTGAAATACAGATTCTTCCATTTTTGCCCACTAGTACTTATTTTTGTATTGTTTGGCATCCCTGCTGTTTCTTCCTTATCTATCCACTGCCCTTTAGTCCAGTGATCCATAAACCTCATTCAGGCAACTTGGATTCAATGGGGCAAACCTGGGGGCTTCTGGAGAAGGATAACTGCTGTGCAGTCTGCTAAATTCAAGCTGGAGTTTAGTTCCCAGAATATTTTTGTACAGGAAATGGTTGCCATAAAATAAAAAAAAAGTGGTGAGTAGAGATAACTAAGATGTAGGATCAGAGAAGAATATGATTGCAACTGAAAGAAAACTTGGTTAAAATGGGGGGGGCGGACGACTTGTATGGAAATGTAGCAGACTCAATGGAGGAATCATTACGGAGTGGAAGAGTAGCAACTGGGCTCAGTGCAGTAAAGTCTAGGATAAAAAGCAAGGCAGAAAAAATGCATTCAAAAACCCAGGAGAAATTGTACTGGCAGAAATGAAAGGATAAATCAACATGCTATGAAAAAGAGCAGTGCCAAAATGGAATAATGAAAAAGGATTGCTATTCATCATACAGCAAAATTAGATTGAATATTAAAATCTCCATACAGAGTGAATGGGTTATCACAGGAAAAGATGATGAGATAAGAGGTGAAAGTGGAGGAATAAACATCTGATGAATTAACGAAAACAAAAATAAGGCCAGACGTGAAGATAAGCAAGTCCTAGTATTTGTGCTAACAACTAGCTCAAAAATATTCATCCAGTGTTACTCCTTTTCTCTTTTTAAAACAAGTAGTTCATGTAAAAATTCCTAATTCTTTTATTATGCTTATAATTAAAGGCCATAGTCCTCCCTGCACTTTTTTTTTTCAACTTGGTTATTTATAGTTTCCTTCCTGTTTCATATTTTACTTGTGTATATATATATTTCATTTCACTCTATGTAGAGAGTATTATACTGTAAGCAAGTATGCATTTCATGAATCATAATGCTATGCAGAATATAGTCTCAGAGGAGACAGCTGTGTAGAACTACTAAAGCATTTGTTATGTTTTATTTATTGTTCTGTTTATTAATGAACTTATTTTGAAATCCCACAAATGAAAACAAATCCAAATCATTTAGGGTTGTAGATATATTTTTTTAGTATTTATTTTCATGAAAAGGATAATAGACTGGGGGGTTCACACTGGTCTTGATCTGCTTCATAAAGCTCTTGCAGCTGTGTAGCTGATGACAAAAATCCTGCAGGGTTTCCACGCCGTAAAGATGGGTGCTTTACAGCCATCTGGAAAGTGGGATCCCATAATATGCTAAGAATCGCAAACTGGCAACGAGTTTGATTAAGCAGCGTTTAGGCACTGTTTATGTAGCTGTTTTTTGCAAGTTCTTCTAAATTGAAGTCCCACCTTTTGTGAAACTGCAGTGTTTTGTTACTTTACTACAAGTGCATGTGGACTAGGCCTTAAAGTTAAGGGCATTCAGCGCCCAGAGGGATGCTTAGCACCTTGTGTTATTCAGTTTCTATAACAACAAATAGATATCACATGAAGTAACTTCTAATATTATCAGTGTGTGCAGCTCTGAAATGTCTTGAACATTTCTCCACGTTGCATCTTGCTACAAATATACTGCTCTTCGGCTATGAGCTTTTATGCCAAAGATCCTCAGGGGACAAATGGAGGCTTGCACCACGTACAGATGACTGTATTAGTCTTTGTAAACTCTAAGAAACTTAGTACATTGAGTTAATTTTATAGTACAATAAATCTTACATCTTCAAATTGTTTTAACTTATTTTCTTTTTCAACTCAGGAAATGCTACTTCACCTCAAGTTCAAAGACCTTCTTTCATGGACTACTTTGATAAACAAGATTCTAAGAATAAAAGCCCTGAAAACTGTAATCAGAACATGCATGAACCTTACCACATATCTAAAAATGTGTTCCCTGATAACTGGAAAGTCCCTCAAGATGGAGATTTTGATTTTGTAAGTATATTTTCATTGTTTGTTTTGGTACGTGCTGTTTATTTTGTATGTGCCAAAACAGTTAATCTTGTTTTATAACTACGTTAATACCAGGAAAAAAAGTAATCTTTCAAGAATACTATCCAATTATCTAATCTTCGTATCTCGTATTGGCTGTGCAATAAGTGTATTTGCAGAACTGGGGACCTTTCTAACACATGGTGCTATATGACACTATGAATAAACTTCTTTCTTTATAAGTACGGGTTTTTAGTAAAAAGTATTTTTGATTCTACAACTTATGTTACAAAAACTTTCAAATTTGACCCAGTTCTATTAAAAAATATTGCTACAGGTGTGAAATATTGTCATGTTTTGTGAATATCTCAGTGAGACAATAAGCATTTGAACATAGATGGAGACATTAAATCCATCCCCTCTGAGGTGATTAAGATTACTTGCTATTTTGCACAAGCCAAGTTGTTGATACTATTCCAATATCAAGTAGCTCTCTATATGGAATTATTGTATTTAACACCAGTCTGTCTATTCTAGGGCATTTTTTCCTTCCCCTCCAAAATATGGTTAGGTTTTTTTTGTTTGGTTGGCTGTTCTTTGTTTTTGTTGTTGTTTTTTTCTCTACGTTACAAACTATAACACATGCCAAAAAAAAAAAAAAAAGCTATCTATAAGTACATCTTAATTTTAGGATACTCTCGAAGTGGTGTAAGTATCTCCTGTTTAGAAAGTTGGAGATTGTTTTTTGACTTTTCTTACATTTTTTTCTTCTAGTTTTTAGCATTGTTAATGAAAGAATTTAGTTTATCTGCTGTAACTTATACATGTTCTTCACTGCAGTGCAGTAGCTAACTGTGATCACATGGCACCTTTTTGAAAGTACACTTGGGGTTTGGAGAAAAACATTGTGTTTAATTTTAGGTGACAGCTGTAGGTGTGGAATTTTTTTTCCAGTTTTCACTTACTGCATTTCTACATAAAGCTGACTCTTAAATTTTAAGCTGCTGGAGTAAAGCCAGTTAAACAGCACAGTACAAGCTGTTGCTGCCAGAGAGTTTTGATTGAGTTAGATTTTAGTTTGGGTGGGCTTTTTAGGCTTTTCTTTTCTTTAAACCATAAAATGTAATATTCATCATCCTGATAATTGAACAAAATAATTACTTTCATTAGTCATTGGAAAGTGACTGTTCTTTAAGTGGCAATAAAATTGCCCTTAGAACAATTGAAAATTTATTCTGTCTTTTCCATCACTTACTGAGAAATGCAAGTATAAATGATTTTTTTGCAGATGCTAAAGATCCTGATTTTGTAAGTGCTTATTCATGAATAAATTGCACATGAGTAATCCTACGGAGCTCGTTGATATTGCTTATACGTGCAAGTTTTCTTGTAATAAGTTTGTCCTAGAACCGTGCCCCGAGGAGGTCTCCTTTTCAGAAGTGTGTGTGCTGTGTGTGATAGGCAGACATTGCTGGTAGTTTTAGTATGACTGGCACATGAAGGGCCTCAGAAGCTGTGCAATGTGCGGTTTGTCCTTGGCTCTCTGAAGAGGCAGGCAGTGCTGAAAGGCTTGTCACTACACAAGTAGTGTTTAAAAGAATGAATAACTGTTTGCACGGGCAATGTATGTACTCAGTCTTGGAGAGATTTTGTTTTAAACATAACAAAAGCCAAATACTTCCATAGGTAAGTCAGCCTAAGAAAGAGTTCAGGAAGGCTTGTCAATAATGGATGTCCTGCTTCAGAGCAGCCCACTAATGAGTACGTTTCTCTGAAGCATGTGTTGCCAGGTGATGTCACACAGCACACTGGTTTTAACAGCCTGCTGGTTTGAACCATAGGCAAATATTATTTATTCATACATTCTAGAAGGACTTCTATTTATCTTTGAGACAGTGAGTGGCATTATTGATAAGCGGCCTACAAGAGACTTTCTGAAAGGCTAAATCAGTGGGCAGCATGCATAATATATTGTCCACTTTTTGTAAGATGAACGTGAATGTTTGCCGTTGCTGACATGAAGTCTCTAAATGATTCATGAGAAGGATAAATAATGGAAACTTTTCCTAGTAAATAATTCTATTTTGGTTGGAATTAGCCTTAATGGGATCTAGAAAGGGATCCTGACATTAAATGCTGGCAGTCATCATTTTATTTAAAGAAGGGATTAAGACGCTAGAATGAAGATCTAAATGAAAAAATCTAGCTTAATGCTAATACACTTTCCTGCAATTCTGTCTTCCTATGAGGAAGGGGAGGTGAGGCTCTGTAAGCTGGAGATCATCAAACTTGTTTCCTGAATGACACCATTACTCTAAGAAAGCTTTCTTAACCACGTGGCCATGCAAGCCACACATAGCATGCCACTGCTGGCGCCAGCATGGCTTTACCTGCGAGCCCTGGCAGACTGACAGTGGCATGCGGAGAGTTATTTGAGTGTATCGCTTGGAAAGACTTCAAAGTGAATTAGCGTGTTGGTCTCCTATGGCATAAAATGGAGAAGGAAAAATACCATTGAGAAACTGGTGGGAGACTCAAGGGAACAGGAAGAAGGAATAATCCTTATCATTCCCTGCAAATAATTGGTTTACTCATTTGTGCACACAAGATGAGACCTGAGGAGATAATACATCAGGCCAAAAGATATATTTGTGTTAGTTATCAGTTCTGTTTTATCCTATTACTGGTGTATTTCACTGTTTGATAAAATAATAAATGGTTATTTAATTTTGTTTAAATAGACATGTAATGCAGATACAATGGCCTTACACGCTTGCTAACATTTTTAGATGATGTAAATAAATTATGCAGGAAATTATAAGTTGGATAAATGAATGTGTAAAATAATGCAAAATTAATTTAGCACTAAGTCTGGTTTGAAAGTTTTTGTGTGGGCATAGTTTTCTGTCCTGACATAAATGTTTTAAGATCTACTTGCCAGTAAAAATAGAAGATTTGTCCAAGAAAATAAGATGCTCTGGTCACCAATCTGAGTTTTAAAATAAGAAATGTCAGCAACTTTTTTTCACTCTGAAAGTATGTATTTGGGGTTTGTTTTTCACTATTGAAGTCCATCTGTTTTGAAAGTCAAAAACTGCTCATATTTCTTTTTCACAAATGCCATATGGGAGATCTATCTCTCTCCTGTTGACTGTTGGTCCTGCTGGCCTTCAGTCTCTTGATCAGTCTGTGCTGGTTATGGATGTTGTGTTCCATGAATTGATGAGGAACAACTTTTCACTGCAGATCTTCAAGCTTAGCATTGTATTGAATCAGATATAAATAGCTTCTCATGAGACTTAGTTTTGATACTGAATAGTGACCTATATAAATATATATGTGGGTGGAATATATATATATAGGAATAGTTTCTATAGAGTATATATAATAGATATAGATAGTGGAGTATTATGCTATTCCAAATTTGCCCTAATCTCTGTGCTTCAAGGGGAAGATGCTGTTTTCCATGGATAAGATGTGGGTGGTTTTTTGTTTGCTTTTTTTGTTTGTTTTGTTGTTGTTTTCTACATTTTTTTCTTGCTCTTAAAATATATGTATATTCTTTAATGCTATATTTTCTGAGACTAGGAATTTTTATAGTTTTTTTTTTTTTAATTTTAGCTTTCATTTATTCTGTTACCTGTCTATGTTATATCATGGTAAATTCTGGAAACCTCAAAATATAGGTCTTCTATATCAGCGACTCTCAGGTAAATGTATTTCTGGTGAAATGTTTGTGAACATTTTGTTCGGTTTGGCATTTCAAAAAAGGAATGTTTGAGCTCTGGATATAAATGTTACAAAAAGCAACCAGTGTTTGTTCAAATGTCAGCTTTTACTAAATTTCAGTATATACTTCACACTCTTAAAGATCGTTGTGGGTTTTCTTTCTCAGTGATTACTTCTGAATACAGGCAATCATTTTATGTTTCCCTGTTTTTAAGGCATTCAGCAAATGATGAAATTGAATCAGTATTTCCAACTCTTAATTTGCTCAGTTGTATTTGGGGTTAAGTGATGTTTTATTCCCAGCGAGCCCTGATGTCAACAAGAAACTGCTCATTGTGAGGAGAAGTGGAATCATGTCATTGAATAAGTAGTAATGTTATTCATGGCAATGTGAACAATATAAGGATATAGGGAGCTTTTCATAATGAAGCTTAACTACTGAACGGGCCAACTTTTGGTCTTTTTGCCTCACAGCTCACAAGGCAGCTGTTTGGAATGGAGTACTGAATTAGGCTGAATGATGCGGTGCTTGTTTTGGCCACCTAAGTGACCAGTCCTTTTAAGAACAGTTGGTAGGCATTGGATTGAGCCTGCTTCTATTATGATAGCTTTTTTCTTTGTATGAGGTGGTTTTCCATCAGCTATGTTCATGCTGGAGAGAAGCATGTGTTAAATGAGGAGTATAACTAAAGGTGTCATTGAAGCAGATTGCTCAGATTTATCCTTTTGCTTTTTACAGTGTTTGTGGTGTTTTTTTATATATAGCTTTTGTCAGAGTATTTCTTTTTAATGAGTATTATATAAGCGTTTTCACAACAAATATGGTGAACTTTTAGTAAGGAAAACTTGCTTGAAACTTAATGTGGGGAAAAACAGATAAATGTTAGCTTGCAAGAGTAGTGTGCTATGCTTACATGTTGTGAATTAACCTGTTTCTTACATTTGTACTGTATCATGATATCATGACATTTTAGGTCTCATTAAGATACACAATCGCTTTGTAAAACCTCCTGCCCCTTTGTAAGGTGTATTGTATTAGCATGGGACACAATGTTAACAAAGGATTTACATGCACTGCAATGAAGTGATATCTAACTGATAATAACTTGTGAGTTGATGCTACTCAGGTGCTCAAGTTCACTTGCACTGATTCAATCTACTATTTCATTTTAAATTAAAAATAATCTACTTTTTGTTTTAAAATATTGAAGATAAATTGTTAAAGGGCAAATCTATTTATTGTAGCAATGATAGGGTAATGATTTCTGTCTTTAGTAGAATTATTTCCAAACAAGAATGGTATCCAGATTGTTAAATATTAAACAGTGAACATGTAGATCATGTTTTGCAGTAACTACAGTATCATGTTTAAGTAGATGCATTTTGGGTGACTTCAAGATTCTGGAATAGCAACAAAAATTTTAAAAGCCATCTGTTACCCTAGGCAAATATTTCCTTAGGTTTCAACCGGATCAAATACATTACAATATAATCATGGTGAAATAATAATATTGCTCATACGGAGTACTTATCATTTGGAGATGTATAATGTGATAATGGATTCACAAAAATGAAATACCATGATATGACTGAAGACGGTAAAGAATTTAATAAAAACTTCATTTATAAAGCTAGATTGAGTTCACTTCATTTGAAATGCCTCTTTGGCCAAAATCTTGGCTGCTTTAGTCTGATTTTATTTAAGCAGAAGATGAATTAATTTGATATAGTCTTCTTTCTAGTTTATGGATAGAATGTATTTCCTCTAATTTCAACCCTTTCAAACCCTCCTCTGAGTTAAAAGAAAAATTTAAATGAAGTATTAATGTATATTCATTTTGCTTTGTTTTTTATTAGTTGCATGAATATCATGTAGCATTTTCAGATGCTGACAGGAAGAACATCATAGGACAGAGAGAGATGCATGCATTTTCTTAACTGAGGGAATAAGAAACTTAGGTGTCTAGGTTTATAGGGACTGTTTGTAGATAAGATAAACAGAAAATTATTTGCCGGGTCACATAGTTAATAAGAGTATTATTGGTGCTGGCAGTTAATCTCTGTGCAGAATTTCATTCATTTCAGTTCAGAGGCAGCTAACAGACAAGAGACTGTATAATGAGTGTAATGGATGTAATATACTTTATTTTTGTTGTTTCATGAGGAGAGTGTGAACCTCAATGTGAATCTCTGAGGAGATTTTCTGAGCCTCTTATAACAGAGGGCCAGTACGGAAGCTTCTTGTGTGTGAGTTGTCGTTTAAAAAAAAAAAAAGATGTGGGGAATAATTCAATCGGAGAACTGTCAGTATTAGGAATCCAGTGTGGATTGTTTGTGTGCTATCTGTGGTTGTATTGTACAGCCCTGCAGGCATTCAGTATGGGAGGTTGTGCCGGCCTGATGTGTAGACTAAAAATATATTATTGTTTTATATTTTCCCTTAGGGAAAGAGGACAGACCAACCTATTAAGCTTTTGTGGTTTTGTTTTTTTTAAACTCTGCAAGTCAGATACTGGCTGATTTAGTTAAATCCTGTTTGGGTAGTCTAACCACAGAAGGAGAATTATTTCAACAACAGAAGAAGGGAATTTACTATGTGAACAGAGTATTTCTCTAACTGGTATTGAATTCAGGAGCCTTTCTCTTTGAGTATATCCCTTCCCCCATTATTGTAGAATAATTGAGAACCAAGCCTAAGAATTTGGTGCTATACATACATAAATTATTTAGTTAGTAAACAGAATCCATTCTTTCTGTTTGTCTTAAATTGTAGGATTATTTAAAAGCTGTTATTCTGATCACTAAATTATTCATGCCAAAGAGCTGGCACCATTCTTGGGCAGTTTTGGAAGGTGAATTTTGCTGTATGACAAAGCTCGTATGACTTTTGTATCTTAAAAGTGCATGGAAGACACTCTCTAGGCCAAAAAACTTTTTTGCATTCTCATGTGAATAACAAAATTATGTATTTTTACTTACCATTCATACATCCTCTGAGAACAAGAATTGAAAGGCTTAAATTGCAGCAAAGTATTTGAAGTTGGGCAGCAAGAGGAATGTCTCACGAGATAGCAAAGTACAACAGCAGTTTGTTCGGAGGGTTGCAGAAGTTGTTGCTGTTGTTGGTGTTAAAGACCTGATCAGGTAAACATGTCAGGGGCAGTCTTGGTGGAGTCTGCTTGGAGCAGAGGACTGTTGTAGGTGACCTCATTCCGTAATGTCTCCAGCGGCCTTAAATCCTAAGGGGTTTTAAGCTACTGCTGGTGGCTGAACTTTATAATCATAGAAGAGTTTGAGAGCATGTAGGTCATTACAAACTCAAGCACTCAAAAATAGCAACATACCTAATTTGTTTATTAGAAGTCTCGGTATTTTGGAGGTTCTAGACCTTGGGTAACCTTGGCAGTTTTCACAATTAGAAGTCAAATAGCATTTGTATCAGAAGTAGCGTGACCAGCAGGAGCAGGGAAGTAATTGTCCCCCTGTACTCAGCTCTGGTGAGGCCGCACCTTGAGTACTGTGTCCAGTTCTGGGCCCCTCACTGCAAGAAAGACATTGAGGCCCTGGAACGTGTTCAAAGAAGGGCAACAAAGTTGGTGAGGGGTCTGGAGCACAGGCCTTATGAGGAGCGGCTGAGGGAGCTGGGATTGTTCAGTCTGGAGAAGAGGAGGCTCAGGGGAGACCTTATTGCTCTCTATAACTACCTGAAGGGAGGTTGTAGTGAGCTGGGGGTCGGCCTCTTCTCTCGTGTAACTGGTGATAGGACTAGAGGGAATGGTTTCAAGCTGTGCCAGGGAAGATTCAGGCTGGATATTAGGAAATACTACTTCTCTGAAAGAGTGGTCAGGCACTGGAATGGGCTGCCCAGGGAGGTGGTGGAGTCACCGACCCTGGAGGTGTTCAAGGAACGTTTGGATGCTGTGATGAGGGATATGGTTTAGCGAGAACCATTGGTGATAGGTGGATGGTTGGACTAGATGATCTTATAGGTCCTTTCCAACCTTAGTGATTCTGTGATTCTGTGATTCTGTGATTTCCAAACATGAGTCTGTCTGTGGAAAATCTCAGCCAAGATTCAGTGAACCGTGTTTTCTCTCCTGAAAGTTTAAAGCATCCTTGCTGTCCTTGTGTTTGTTTCATGTCTAATAGTTTCAATGTGCAATGTAATTTTTATTTTTTTTTAGTTAGAAAACAACTTCTACTGAGAAGACACTTCAGAATTTATTTTTCAACCAATTTTCTAATTCTTGGTATAGAGTTAGGAATGAAACTACTTTACTCCGAAGAGTCTAAATTTAAAAACCCAGAGGTCTAAAAACTGGTTTTTTTTTTCTCATTAGCACAAAGAAAGTCTGAAGCATAGCCATAGCATATGAACTTAGTTATACAGTGTGCCTGTAATTCATGTGTAGTTTCAAGAGATCAAGTGAAAGAAATGAGAGGAACTGATGAGCTGGAGCAGCACTGCTGGTTTAAAGTAGCATCTTGTTACCTCAATAACTAGCTGTCTGTACTAATCTGCCTCTTTGGGATCCTTGGGCAGCATAGAAAGGCCGAACGAGTTTTAGAGGATTTGTTTTTTGTGCATCAAAATAGTTCTGTATTCAGTTTTGTTGGTGTTTTGTTTTTTAAGCAGGGAGATATTTAATCCAAATTGTTTCCATGTTGCATAAATCACTCTTAATGACAGGACAGTGTATCACACCCCTGTGTGTAATGTCTGATGCCCAGACTGAGCGCTGACACAAAGAGGTGTGTGTACCACTTTATGCGCTTCAGCAGAATTCTTCAGAATCATTTCTGTCAAAGCATCATGCAAATTTACCACCAAGAAACAAAATCTCCTGATCTTTGGTATGTTGATTAATTATCACTTGTATAGCATCTACGTAAAGATCTTTGTTTTATGTACATTTATATTTGAGTTGAGAGTAGGAGTTGTACAGGCATGGTAAGAGTAGAAAGAAAATTTAATTACTTAATGAAAATGAGACTTACAAGGACAAAACTGTGTTCTAAGAAAGCTCTGAAATTAGAGTAACGTAGTTTATAGTTCTTCCAAAAAAACTGCTTGACACTCAGACCCCTGACAGTTTTTAGTGTGCAATAGTGAGAACTAAAACAAGCTAACTTAAACCATTTTAATGAATTTAACTTATTTTATTTACATTGCAACAAGCTAAGGCATGGGCAAGGTTAGGGTTTTAGTAGCTGTGAAACAGGAACTTTGCATACTGTGCAGCCTTGACTGCATGCTATTCTATCAGCCTCCTGTAGTGCTTGTAGATATGAATTTGAACTTTTTATAAACAGATTTGATTGTTTTTTTTCCCTCATGGTGTCACTACAGACCAATATATTTAATTGTTTTTATATTTGGATGTTCTTCTTTCAAGTAAGGATGGGAGAAAAAATTTTCTTTGAAGACACCTACAGACCAGACTTTCCTATCACATCAGAAAGTTCTCTTAGGTCCAAACCTTGCTACTAGTAAAAATGAGATAGCCCCAAATGACTCTGCCTTTTCTTTTTGTTGTATTCTCTTTGAAGATTGTGCTTTTTGACATAGGCAGTTACTTGAAGAAGTCTTTGAATAGAAGAGAAGGCTATCTTGGAGCTCTTTGAGCATCAGTCCTACTGGAACCCTTAGGAAGTGCTTATACTGTTTTCAAAGTAGTTCTTCATGTGCTTCTAAAGCAAACTTTTTTTTTTCCTCCAGTATGGAAAGGAAAATTCCTGGAAGTTAACAGTCAAAATAGGCACTAAGAGAGGAAAGAAAATTACAAGACTGGGTTTATATTGAAATTATTTCCATTAATGTTATTTGGGACAAAGCAAAACAGTGTCAAAAGTCTCAACACTGAAGACTCTTCTGCAGTAGGTTTGGGCTCATTCTGAAGAAGATATATATATTTTTAATCAAAATATAGTTTGTTGTATATGAAGTGCAAAGCTTCATGTCAGGAACGGAATGTTGGGCTGTCATCCCCCAAGCAGTGTCATTAGGATTATTACTTTCACAGAATTATCATTTACTTTTAGTAGAAATAAACTGCTACTTAACATTTGCCATTAGTTATATGCACATGTTCTCTTAATGCTATCCATACATGAGAAAAACATGACCTCTACAAGACACGTAGCCACCAAAAGATAAGAGCTAGCGTCCAGGTACTATTAATAGTGATGGAATTGTGAGAGCCCTGTGGTGCTTGTGATGTGTATGTTTAAAGTGAGATGGACTTTTTAGTTTGCTTTTGCAACATTGGAAATTTCACTGCTAGTTCTGTCTTTCTACAGAGTTTCAATTAACTAATAGAATGTACCACTGTGCATCAAGATAAAGAGATGGCTGCAAGTAAGCCTGTATTCAGACAGATTCGATTAAAGTAACAAAGACATTAGATTTAAAAAATGAAGCTAACACTGCTCCTTTGGGATTTCATCTGTGACTAATTACTCACTGAGATGTGAGCACCTGTGTGCTACCCCGCAGGAGTGCAACTGCAGGGAAGGAGGAGAAAGAGGTGAAAGCGTGTTCATCACAATGCAGAGTGAGATGTATTTGTGTAATCTGGTGTATGCTCTGCTGTTTTATTTGTTGTTTCTTGAGCCAGCTAACTTCCTTCTCATGGGTTCCAAGGAGCTCTGCTTTACTGAGATTGTTTTTTCCTATGCCAAGTGCTCTGACAAAGTTTGGGTATCCATCCTCTTGACCCTTGCCCTTTAGATATTTATAAGGTTTGATAAGATCCCCTTTCAGTCTTCTCCAGGATGAACTCTCAGCCTTTCCTCATAAGGGAGATGCGCTTTGTCTGTAATGGTCTTTGCACCTCTCCACTGGACTCTGTCTCAAAGTTTCTTATCTTGAACTGAAGAGCCCAGAAGTGGATACAGTACTCCAGATATGGCCTCACCAGGGTAGAGTAGGGGGGAAGGACAACCTCCCTTGACCTGCTGGCCACTCTCTTTTTCATGTACCCCAGGATACCGTTGGCCTTCTTGGCCACAAAGACACACTACTGGCTTATGGCCAACCTGTTGTCTGCCAGGGCACCCAGGTCCTTCTCTGCAGAGCTCCTTTCCAGGAGGTCAGCCCATAAACTGTACTGATACATGTGGTTATTCCTCCCCAAAGTATAGGACTGTACGCTTGCCCTTGTTAAGCCTTATTAGGTTCCTCTCCACCCATCTCTCCAAGCCTGTTCAGGTCTCGCTGAACGGCAGCACAGCCTTCTGGTGTGTCAGCCACTCCTCCAAGCTTTGTATCGTAAGCAAACGTCATGAGGGAGTACTTTATCCCTTCAGCCAGGTAATTAATGCAGATGTTGAACAAGATCAAACCTTGTACTGACCCCTGGGGAACAGCTCTAGCTATAGGACTCCAACTAGACTCTTCACCACTAATTACAAACGTCTGAGCTCTGCCAGTCAGACAATTCTCAGTCTACCTCACTGTCCGCTCATCTATCCCATGCTTACCTACGAGGATGCTATGTGAGACAGTGTCAGAAGCCTCGCTGAACTCAAGGTAAACAACATCCAGTGCTCTTCCCTCGCTACCTAACCAGTCATGAAGGCTTCCAGATTGGTCAAGTATGATTTCCTCTTGGTGAATCCATGTTAACTACTCTGGATAACCTTCTTTTCTTCCACTTACATTCACTAATTTACAGGACTAAACCTCCAAATTTTGAGCAGTGCCCTTTTATTTAATTTAAAAAAATCAATCAAATCAAACTATTTGCAGAATAAAAGATATTTGCAAAAAAAAAGGAGATGGAAACAGGAGAAGTTTCTGATGTGGATTTCTGAAGGATTTGGAAAAGAGTGGTGGCTGGGCCAGGAACTGTGTTGCTGAGCATCTCCGTGGCCTGTAACTCTTAAGCCTGCATTTCTCCTCTCTGCTTTCTGGTGACACTGCCAACAGCCCGCTGATTGACTTTGAGGTGGGTTGATGCAAAGCAGCAATGTTGGAAAACAGACATAAGAAACAGAGGTTAGTTTGAAACTACCTGACCTGTTTTCTGTGTTTTAAAGAGCTGTTGCTACAGCAACAGCAGCTAGCAGAGAATGAGAGCTGCTGAGCCTGAGGTTGGCAGTCGTGCCTTTGCAGGGGCTGTGTTGCTGCTGCACTGGGTGGGCCCTGCGTGAATCCTAATGGAGCAGTTACTAGCATCATTTTACCACATTCTTCATTTGTTCATCTCCCTCTAATTGTCTGCTTCCCAAAATAGTGTACCTCCAAAGAACAGTAGTTAGCACATCGTGTGGCCCTCAAGCTGGCCTGTCACTAAACACCATGATCATTGTTCTGCAATTCTGTACTCTGTGTTGTGGAAGTCAGCAAACGTAAGTTCTATTTTACCACAGGTTAGGGAGAAATTAATTCCAGAGCTGAGATGCCTTCATTGAAAAATAGCCTGACAATTTTAATCAGTGAATTGCTATCTGAAATGCCTCTGCTGCTGGCAGTTGCTGTTGTACCATATGGGTGAGAGAAGATTTTGCAGATGGCCAATATAAAAAACTGTTTAACAGCTTTAAGTTGAAAATCAGCATGGTGAACTTCACCTGACATCTGGAGTGTACTCTGCTTATTGTGAAAACAGTCTCTGAGTAAGTGGACTACAATACAGCATGCTGACAGGAATGTTTGGTTAGTAGAGGTGTAATCCAATTTTCAGTTTATTGCAATTTTTTTTTTATTATGAAGTGAGAAAAGCAACTGTAATGTGATCCATGTTTGAAAGGAAAGAACATCCTTGCCAAGCACAAATCTTAAGAGGAGACCTAGTCATAACTCCAACTCAGTAGGGATCCAAACAAAACACCTTAGTTGTAGTAATATTGGAGCCTCTGCATTGCTGAGTGGGAGCCAAGAGAGGAAAGAATGCTTGCTACTCTTAGCCATCTCAGATATCAGAAAAGAGATGCTACCAGTAGGTTTTGATTGCCTTTCTCTGGATTTGACTATCGTTAAAAGAAACAGTGGGTTACAGCTTCAGTCAGGTCTGTCTGCACCATACTGGTCAGATGAATAAGCGACAGCCTACCTGAAGGCATATATCAACCTTTAGTTTTGTGCGGTATGTAGAAAAACATGCTGCAATACTATTGGGCCTATTAGATCTTAGTACTATAGAGACAGAAGAGATACGGCTGATTCGGGGTCTTTCCTTTTCTTGCTGCAAAAGGAGAAGGTATGCTTGTCTTGCTGCATGGTCAAAGTTGGCAGGCCCTGAATTACACATTGCATTGAGGTGTTGGACATGTGAGTCTTTGCTGCTGTTGAGTTTTCTTTCAGACATATATAAATTTAACACATGCATAAATACATAGATACAGGAATTATATAAACTAGTACAAGCCACAGGTGACCTAAAGCTAGGTATGACAACTACAAGCTGAGACTTACTGACCTTGTGAAGTATGAAAGTTCTTTGACACAAATATAGCTGTTACAGTGATGGAGAAAATGATCTTAAAACATGAATAAAAGAGTTTAGAACTTCTGCTGCTTTTAGTTGGCTGCTTCTTGCTGTGATAATCTTCCTGCTTCTTGGTACGCTTATCCAGTGTTCTACAGGTGAGTGGAAACCAGCCCTAGCCTGATCTAAGCTGTGCTGCTGAGAGGCAGCATTCTAGTTGGGTCATGATACTGCCCTAGCGAGTCATGTTTATCTCAGTGCACTGAAGAGTACCATATGGTAAATAGGCATACCTTCTGTTCCTCTTGTGGGCGTCTGCCTAACCAGCTCTAATTGCCACTATTTTCCATTTCTTCTGAGTTATTTTTTGACCTTCAACGATTCTGCATTACCGTGCACATTCCTAAAAGAGTGACCCTCTCCAGCATTCGAATTTTGTGTCTAGTCAAATTGTTCTTCTTACAGAGCAGCTCATCTGGGCTGTGTCTAATGCAAGTGAGAATGTGAACACGTTAGATATTCAAAATATCGAAATACTTGGAGAACTTTAAAATATTCATCATCTTCTGTTCCCCTAATAATGCACTATTTAGTCATCTAGCAATACATAAATGAGTTTGAAATGGTTTTATTTAAAATATAATTAACTTCCTCTAATAAAATTATTTCAATCTCAATTATGCAGATATTCACCTGTGTTTGTGAGGAAACAAATGTACATATTCCTTAAGCATACATGTGTGTATTGGTATATGTCTCTGCCTTTTGGAGAGTGATCATATATTTTGTAAAACTCCATGCTGAACCTCAGTTCACACACTAGCTTTTAACAGAACTCTGGATACACAGTGATGTGTAAAGTATAGGGCCTTATGGAAGTTCGGAAAACATGCCTTGGAGGAATGTTTCAGAGGCATGAAGTTTTCCACTAGCACTATGCTGACTGGAGTGAAGTGCCTGCCACAGAAGTACTTGAGTCTGATTAAAAATGGCAGAATTTATTCTTTTTATATTTAGCACTTTCCCTTTGTCTTTAAGGGTTTTTGGTTTTTTTTTTTCACTCTGCATTTTTGTTTTGTACAGAAATACCGTAGAGGGAGTTTATCCAAAATCATGAATCAGAGCTGTGTTCATATGCAAGCTATCTTGGTTGCCCATTAAACCACACCATTTGGTATGTTTTGCTTGTGATTAGGTATGGCTGTGGTGTTAAAAGTGCCAGTGTTGGTTAATCCTTAAAGTAATGGTAAATGTTTTTGTAAAAGTCAGTTTGATGTGGTTTTAGTATGAAAGTCAGTTTTATGTGGTTTTAGTATGAACAAATGCTCAATTATGAAAGAACTCGCAAACCTGCAAAAGAACACTAGATGAGTTTCTTCTGTACGTTTAGATAACACGCTAAATTATTTGTTACAGTAAGTACCTTTGCTTTAAGAGAAATGTGCAACTTCAAGTATCAAATTACGCTGATAAGAATGTGAGAATTCTCTGTAGATACCCTTTGTGTGTCAAATGGTGGATTATCAGAATGATGGTGAGAGCGTTAGAACTGATGCTAACAACTTTTGTGGGAAGTTGAAGAGAGATTATATAGAAATAGCTGTTTTGTTTACTCACTTAAAGAGCTAATTTTTGAAATAATTAAAAATTTACTACCAGCCTGATGAGGATAACAATTAATACCTCTGTATGCATCTGCTTTAATTGGAGTGTTGCCATGAAATGAACTTTCTGGTTTGACTTCTAATGGTTTTCATGAATGATTCAATTAGTTTCACCTTCAAGTAATGTGCTCCATAGACATGCCCATATGTGGTTGTATAAATTTTGAACACTTGCTTTGGAAACTTCCATGGTCCTGCCCTGTTGCACTCCCTCAAGGAGAGGGCTGAGCTGAATAACACTAGTCTCCTATTCCTAAGTTATTCCTAGTTTTTTTTTATCTGCTCTTGGAAATATATTTCATTTGGTCTTCCTATTGAGTGTTTGAATTTACTTTTTTCTGGTCTTTTTGAGAGCCATACCGTTATTTTATTTCATATATTGATTTTATTTAACATTTTTGCTCCAACATTTTGGGCCTACAATTGCTTAATCCCTGTGACTTTTAGCAGTGTCTTCTGTGTACAAACTGTATCGTGTTTGGAATACAATGGTCATTCTTGGCAGTGTTTTGATGAGGAAAAAACAGTATACCTGTGAAATATCTATTTATAAAGAAATTAAGCCTGGAGTCCTAAGAAGCACCATGAATTGCTTCAGTAATATCATTCTAACAAGTTTTATTTGTTTAGACTTCTGAATCAGGTTTATTCAATTTCTCGTTTCACATTTCAGATTGGTTTATCTCAGGAGGAAGTTGAGAGGTTCTCTTGAATTATGATTTGATAAAAATGTCTCAAAATAGGTGCTCTTGCAAGCCCTTTACTTGCTGCTGCTTTCACCTTCCTTGCCTTCTCCGAATACTTAACAGTCTCTAAATGCCCAGAGGGTTGTTTGTGAGCTCATGCTGCAGCCAGCACAGCTTCCACATCATGCCATTCAGGTTTGTCTGCAACTGAAGAAACAGAAGTTAGTTGGCCCTTCTTCCTTCTTTGGCGGACCATATAAAGTTCTTAAAGGCACCAATTATATGTAGATTTCAGAACTTTTCCTAGAACAAAGTGTGATGTCATTAAGTTTCCCCTTTATTCCGTTTTGAGCAAAGTCTTGCCATGTGAAATGGAAGGTGTGAAGTTCTGCCTTAGCTTTTAAATAATAGATCTCTTTGCTTCCCAGTGCTGAGTATTTATGGCAAGGTTTTGGTAGCAGGAAGAAGAGGCAGGGTGCTTCCCTGTGCCAGACACAGATGGCCCCACAGTGGCCCCCTGTAGGACAGAGTTGAACCCCATTGTGTAGTCCATACCACAAATCTTTCTCTTTTCCTGATACAGCACTTCCATCATGTCACAGCTCAGTAACTAGCACCACTGAAGATGCTTGCTTTGTGGGAAGAGCGCCAGGTCTGGGTCCCCCTCAGTGATCTAAAGCACAAATACCATCTGTCCTCCGGTTAAGATCACTTCAGTGGTTTTCTGTATAACTGCTCACACTTATCAGAGACAGACAATCAGTCTAGTAATTTCTAGTAAAATCAGTATTTGTAAGAACTGTCTTGAGATTGCTCCTTATCACATGCATAGGATTCTGCTCCCAAATTCCTCCTTACTAAAGTCAACAGCTTTCTTTGAGACTTCAGATAAGGTCTTGCCTGCTTGTCAAGACCTTCTGGGTGGCCTGAACACGTTTCTTGGCTTTTTTCTGGAGTAAATAGCGAGCCTCAGAATCACAATCAGAGCTTACTTAGAGTGATCTTGATGTTTTGCAGCATCTTGCTGATTACAAGTAGCCACACTGGTGAGTGTGGCTTTTACAACTGGTAAAGTTTGTCAGGCAGGCCCGTGTTTTGTACAGGTATAGATCAACAGGCAGTTACAGTTGAAGAAATGGGTTTCCTCCCACTGTCCCAATTCCACTCCTGTGGCCACAGAATATTAGGAACAATCCAAGCCTCCATATGTCAAGAATGGCAAGAACATACCAGGTTGATAATTTATATGAACACACAAGGAAACATGAGATCTTCTTGCTCTATAGAAAAGGTGATATTTAGAATTGGTCAATTTAATATCAATTTCTGATACTGACTATCTGTTTCTTGACATCCCTGATAATATTGGATAACGGAGGCTGGAGAACTGAGTGAGTAGTCTTCAGGATGATGTTCAAGACGTTTCTCTGGGACCTGGGTCGTGTTTCGATGAACCTGTGTTTCGATGTCCAACTTTTTTCTTATCTTCTGTGCTTTGAAGGGGAAGTCTCCCTCGCTTTGACTTGGGATCAGTTTTTGAAAACAAGAATAGGTGTTGCTCTTTTTAGGCGCTTGTTAGTGGTGCAGCTGTCTCTTGGAAATGTTTTCATGACATTCTTCAATGAAATTTCCCAGGAACTTAATAGGAATTTTCTGGCTGATTTGATGAACCAGGTTTTATTGAGACTTTAATGTTGTGTTTACATACCCTTGTGGATCTGTGGACTTATGGCTATATGTTCACTACTTCATTATTCTAATACTTTTAATGAAAAGTCTTTTCGAGTGATTACCATCTTGGAAAAATACGCCTCAAGTCATACTGGGTTTCTTTATGTTGGAAAGACCTGTACAAGATTGCACTTCAAGTGATTCATGCAGAGTTTGAGTCAAGCCAGGAAATCAACCTGTCTGCATTCTTACCTAAGTCAAACGCATCTAGAACTGAAACATCAGATTTATATAAATTTTTTTGGACAAGAAAGTTTAGGGTTAAACTGTGCTTATTTCGTTTTCTCCTTGAAGAATCCTACGTCTAAATGCATAGTTTTTTTTTTACATAACAACTACCCATTTAAGTTTGGGGATTGTTATCTTCACACATTTCCAAAAAAAAACCAAAAATAATGAAACCACCATGGGGCTACAGGTCTTTTGGTAACATTAAAAAATGTGTAATTCTTGTTCTTTTTCACTGCCAGGTTTATGTTTTTGATTTCCTATCTGGGCACTTAGAAGAACTGGGATTTTTTTTTTTTTTAGTAGGAAGGCATTCTGGGAGAGAGATGAAAGCAAAATCTTTAGCAGCGACCAGAATTAGAAGAAAGCTCGGACTGTGGTTGTTCTCCATGACAAGTGCAATCTAATTATAACCATTTTAGAGTAGCGGGGTTTTTGGAGGTAAATAGCTGGTGTCATATATTGAGTTATATTTTCATACGTTAATATGACTATAGAAGATATTCACATTCTTTTATTTCAGCAGTTACTGTTGTTTCAATTAAGGCTGAAACTCTTTGGATATCCATATAGTATTGAAAATTTAAAAAATAAACAACAAGGAGTAGAAAGCAGAAGGTGACTCTTGAAATTAGATGAAAGGGGTTTTTTTTTGAGCTGCTGCCTCGATTCTGTTTTCATAGGCATGAAATTGCAGCCATCTGATAACACAAGAGCAAGGCAATTAATGCTAGTTAGCACTGTAAATTTTATTCAGCTTGTACTGAAATTGTTGGTATGTTGTATTTTTAGCCCCCAGTTCTCTTACTTTCTGAAATGTATGTTTTCTTGTATTTTTAAAATGGTTTGTTTCTTACAATTCGGAATTCAAAGATATAAAGTTAAACTATTAAAGGAAATCACTGATCTGAGTCAGTAGCTATTTTACATTTTCTAAGACTGATGATAGAATCTGCAACCTTTGTTTTAGATGCTTTTTCTATTTTTTTTCCTAAATTGCAGCAAATTACCTTTATACCAACACATTCACTTTTTTCTGTCTTCTGCTTTTCCATTTACTGTAACTGCTGAGTACTATGCTGTGATAGCAGTTAATGAATGGATGGCTAGATCAAAGAATTTGTAATAAATTAATCTCAGATATGACATATCACAAATTAAATGGGAACTTTTTGTATGAAGTGTGAAGATGTGTAAACTTAATTCTGATTTAGTTACATTTTGTAACCAGTAATTTGTATTTATCAACTACTTACACTTTCTTACTTCTGCAAGATATTTGTCTGTTTGCCTCTCTGAGAATTTCTACTGACCTTGTTTGACCCTCTCATTCCTTTTCTGTGCCAATAACAGATTTTACCTCTGATTCAGTATGGTATTACCTTACCTGTTGCATTTAAACCATGGTTTCCAATTTGTTCTTGCACCACCATTTATTTAGCCTCTGTAGTTCAACCCAGCAGGTGGCCAAGCACCACACACTCCCACATCCTGGTGGGACGAGAGAGAGAATTGGGATTAAAAAACAAAGTAGAACTTGTAGGTTGAGATGAAACTATTTACTAAGATAGAGAAATGGAAAAGGATTATAGTTACGATTGTACGTATATATGAATGTATATAAGAAGTAATGCACAAGCAGTTGCTCACTGTAGGCTTGCAAGAAACTCCACAAGGAGCAAACTCCAGAAAGAGATCCTTGCTTAGTGGCAGTCAGCCCTTAAATGGGGTCTAGGAGAGGTGGAGCCTGGCTCCACCCCTTCCGGTCACACAGTTGAATTGCCTTCACCTGTGCTCCCGTGGCTGACTCAGTGCTCGCCTCAGGTGATCAATCAGAGGTTCAGGCCGTGATTCAACAGTTCCCATACACTCACCACCCCCTGACTGATGCCCAGCTTGTCTCTTGAGCAGCAGAAGAGAACCAGATGAACTCCCACCCCCCTTCAAAACTCCTTTCATGTGATGTCATATGGCATGGAATATCCCTTCGTCCAGTTTAAGTTGGTTGTCCTCATTCTGTTCCCTCCCAGCTCCGTGGGCCCTTTGATGAGAATGGCCTTGGCTCTGTACAACATTGCTTAGCAGCAACTATAAACATAGGTGTATTATCAGCATTGTTCTTCTAGAACCAAAACGCAGCATTGTTCCAGACACTCTGTAGAAAACAGCTGAAACTGAGACAGTCTCAGAAGTCTACCTTCTGCATGTTTTCTGCAGTGTGCCTGGTAGCAATAAAACAAAAAAAAAAAATTAAAGCAATTATGTGAGAAAATCTGGAGGGCCTCAATAATATTTTGCTTCTACCACAAATGTGTCAGTAGGCAGGGTTATCTAGAAAACACCTTGTATTTGAGGAAAAGTGGCTTCTGCTATTAGTTTGTGGGTAGACAGAGTTTCTCTGTAGATTGTACCTGCATATGCTTCTGCTTGAGAATCACTCTTTTCTGGTCTTTGGTTTTTGAGGGTTTAAATAATCCGGATAACACAGATTCTCTTAAGTTTTTGTCAGAGAATTCTACGCATTATTTTTCCCTGTCATATCAAAAGCAAGGAGGTCTAAAATATTGTAAATATGTGGTTTTCTTGTAAAGGGCATAAGAGTAACTTTTGTAGACTGTCATGAATTTGTCTTGTCCGTTCTGAATTTTGCATTCAAATAAACTTTTTATGTTTAACTGAACACCTAACTTGAAGAAATCATCGAGTTCCAAAACCACACAAACATACTGGTAATATCTGTTGCCACTCAAAATCATTGGAACAACAATTTGTTCTTCCAGTAGTTTCTGAACTTCTCACACTTAAGAAGTGTTGACATGGTAAGTCAAGTATGAGTATGTGCAGAGGTCATCTTAAAGCAGATTAGCAGCTAATGATTCCAGCACTGTCTTATGCAGTGTAGTGCTGAATTATTTTCATTTAGTAAGGTAGTTCTTCTTCCAAAATACTATTAATAAAAAATGAGAGATTAAAATGACTTACTAAATAATCTTTTCAGTATCTCTCCTGAGGTAGATTGGCCCAACAATGTACTACTGAATCCAGAGTGTTTCAACAAGTCTAAATTGAAGGTGCTTCCATCATTTTCCTTGAGGGAGACAGTCTCAGTTTTATTAATCATACTGCTATGTGAATTTTATTTTTTTTTTTAATTTTCAGTTTTTAATTTTATCGTGTGATGCCTGAGTATTGCTCTTCAAACAATATTCGGCAGTTCTTATTTCTGCAACGAGAAATAACTTTCTCGATGCGGATATTTGATCTTCCTTTACGTGTCTATTAGGAAGAATACTGCACAGATGAAACAATACATACATTAGTGTATAAATAGCCATCCCAGAAATTATTATGAAGATTTGGAGTTCACTTCTACTTTGAAGGGCCCTGGAGCACAGCCAAGCTGTCAGTAGCTGCCAAGAATACGATCAGTTCCCTATGTGTCAGTTCTGTACTTGCATCTTGAGCCATCCACAGGTGGGAATAGCTTGTTCTTCAGGATTAGGGACATCTGTCAGTGGGCCACTGGTTTGAAGTTGTGACAGTCTGTCTTTGTAGCAGCACAGGAAAAAGTACAGTAACTACCTCACAGCCCCTTGGCAACAGCAAGACCGTGAAAGCTCATCAATCTGTGTGCCTTCTCAAAGGAGCTGCTCACTCTGCCTGGATACCAAACTGATTCTAGACAGGCTCAGAGAAAAGAGTTTTGAGCTCAGAGTTGTTCTCTCTGGGCACTAGGACAAAGCGCTGTCAAATTAAAAATAAATAAATAGATATAATACTCTGTTTCATGTGTGAATTGTTGTCGGATATCACGTAAATAAATTATTGGCTTCATGGAAGGAAGAGGCTAGTAACTGGTAGACAGCAAGGAATTTATCCTCAGGGATGCTGCCAGGGTTATTAAAATAGTTGTGTAGTGTACAAAGTGGAGATGCAGCCGTTATCTTCAGTATTTCATTAATGTAATCCAGCAGTTTGTAGGAGGGAATGGACTACACAGTGATGTCTTATGGCTGGTATTAAGGGCTTGAAAGAAGGCAGTATCTTTTACTGTACAGTATATTAAGGAAGGTTAATTCATTACTGGAAATACGAATGTCACAGTAAGGAAACAGCCTTGAGACTTTTTGGATTGTGTCATAGAATTATAGAATCATAGAATGGCCTGGGTTGAAAAGGACCACAATGATTATCTAGTTTCAACCCCCCTTCTATGTGCAGCCACTAGACCAGGCTGCCCAGAGCCACATCCAGCCTGGCCTTGAATGCCTCCAGGGATGAGGATGAGGTGTCTTGACTCAAAAATGAAAAAAAGGTTGTGGGATGATTCTTAGGATTGTGTTCTGATTCTTACCATAGATTTGCCTTCTTGCAATATTTTGACAAGTTTACTGTGTTGTCATTCCAGCTATAGAAATTATTAACCATGTGCTTTGAACAATTCAAAGACTAAATACTGTCAAAGACTAAACACTGTTAGTTTATTTGGATCAGATTTAATTGAACACGAAGATTATATTAATTTGCCTTTGTTGTGATTGTGGATAGGTGGTATTTTTTATGTATTTATTTATTTATAATTTAGGAAAGCACTCTTCCTGTTTGTGGATTTGCCGATAATCTGTTTTTTAACTCTGTGCCCATTCATTTCAGGGTTCATAAGCACTATGTTTTATTTACATGTTGTCCTGCGTGGTCTCAAGGTGTTTTCTCCAGATTATCTATTTAACGGCCGGTTCTGATTTTATTCCTCTGTGCTAAAGTGACATGCATGTTTTGCTCCAGGCTGCATCACTAGCGTTGTTTGACAGACAGCACTCCTTTTCTTTCCAAATTAACATAGCTGTGCCAGGTCTTACGGGAATGAAAGACTGAATTTCTGAGAAATGGTTTTCATGGTGTATAAATAGCACAGTTTGTGTAAAACAGACAATTGTAAGCTTCAGATATTGTGGCTTATAGGGAAATTTGTCTTTATTGAACAACATACTCTGTAATACATTCAGTTAGAAGTTTTCAGCATGCAAAATGACAGAAAAAATCTTAATAAATTAAACAAAAATGCCTCGGGGTTGTCACCCTTTTGAAAATTTGTTGTGCTGTCTCACTGGGTCACGTCAGGGTGCTGGCTGAACAAAAGATAATTGGGAGCGATAGTTAAGCAGGGATGTAGGGAAGGGAAACTTCTTCTCCCAATGAGAAAGGTGCTAGATCCTGCCACTTGTGTGCTTCAGTGGGTGCAGTATCTGTGTGCTTGGCCTAGCCTGTGTTGCAGGAACATCATTTTTTGGTATGGCTAAATCAGTGTAATTGCACTGGCAGGGACCATTTGGTTGATGGACAGTGGAAAGGATTCAGATCTAAGAATTTGTTCATGGGCTTGTTACCTTTTATAAAACAAAAATTAATACATTCTGTTATCTTCAGCGCACGAAAACAGAAAGTGGTTCCAAGGTGAATTCACAGCAGAGCTACCATAAGATGCAGGAGTTTTAGCATCAGGTCTTATGTAAGGTGTGAATATTGCTCATTGTAGTGTACCTTATTTTCACTTTGAAAGGATCTCCTGCTTTGTGATAAGCTTATTTTAGACTGTGTCCCACTCTGGGCAGTTCAGAAAGTGCTGTGTAACGCAGTCTTGGTTTAGATGCTGTTGCAGCTCAGGTAAATAAAAAGTAATGTATTTCATTATTTAATCAATGTCTATTGCATAAATGACGTATGTTATAAAATCTTTTCCTACTGTTTTCTCTTTGTATTAAATTCCATCTATTGGATGTTAAAACCTTGGGGTTCTTTCCCTCTTCATACAATAACTGTTCTTGTTTTGCCAGCCTAATAACATGATGGATGCTTGTTAACATTCATGGTAACCTTGAATAGATCTGCTTATTTGTTTAATATACTTTCATTTGAATTTGTATAACTGAAAAATGGATTTAAAATCTTTTTTTTTTCAACAAGCATCTACCCATTCAAATATACTGCTTGTGCAGAACACTGTCACTTATGTTCAGAATGTTGAATGCTGTGTGTTGAGTGGTCATGGTAGTCTGTTGTCAAGCTGAAACAGTGTCAACATTTAACAGCCAGTTTCTGTACCCCTAGTGCAGTGAAGTATTCTCTATTACAAGTATGCAGTGCTCAATGATACAGAACATAGGAATATTCTGAGATTATGTGTTTGTAAAGTCAGCTGTTTATGAATTTGCCACAGTTAGGTAGATCTTTGATGAGTGTGCTTATGTTTTAATTCATCCTTTTCCTGATACTGTTATTAATATTGCTTACCTCAAATGCACTGTACATTCACTGCTCTGGCTCATTGGTGTGGGAAGGATTAGGATTGCAGTGATGACCAAAGTCACAGGTATAAGGAAATTACTAGGATTCTTTTGAGGAGAATGTATACTGAAGTTATTCTTGTACTAAAGTGAATTTGTAATGTCAAAAAAAGCCATAACATAAAATGATATGTGGTCTGGTTTTGTTACAGAAATTCTATGCTTTGCTTAATTTTGTGTAGGAATTACATTCTGTTTACTTTAAATCCCAGATGCTTTATTAAATATGCTGTGCCTAATTTCTTAGCATTACTTGGTCACAAATAGGAGTAAAAAACATGCATCAAATATGTAAAGACCATTCACTGAATCATTCTTATAAAAACAAGTTGTCACTAAAACTCAACACAACTGAAGAAGGAATTTAAGCACATGCTCAATTTCAGGCATGTAAGTAACCACATTACAGCAGTAGGATAACTAATGCGCTTAAAATAAACATGCCTTTTAAAACAGTTTCTTGTGTCAAAGCCGTTTGCCTCTTCTGCGTTCTGTTTTCATTGCTACAGCTTCGTGTTCCCTTTGTTCATGGTTGCGATACTCGTGCAAAGTCACTAGTTCCTGAAAAATGTTGCTTCAGCTCCATCGGGCTGCTGGTTGTCAAATCTAGATTTAGTACACTCTAGCACACTAAAAATATCAGTAGTGTGAACTTGGTGTTTACCTATAGAACTGTTTATTGCACTATTGAAATCTAAGAGGGATTTGCATTAATAATGAAGAAAGCCATAAAGAGTATGTACAGATGTTTCCTAATGCAGTAGGTCTGTTGCTCTGAAGGCATATGATCACGTTTGGAAAATTGCTATTGCATGTCTTGGCAGTTTGTTAAAAACTGAAAACTTAAAGTTAACCGGTATTTTGATAGACTGAGTTCAAGGTCACCTTTTGTTTAAATGATGTTTTGTTTTCTGTAATTAGACCGTGCCAGGTGTATTAAGTATATAATTAAAAACACAAGTTTTGGCTAATTCAGAGTAAATGAGAACGAAATACGAGGTCATTATTCGTCTCTAGTGAGACTCCAGATGAACAGCGCACATGGAAGTATTTATAAAACATTTTGCATGGTTAAAAATTGCTTCAGGTTGCTGTCCATGGCTTTTAAATTAAACTACTCACAGATTTTTACAAAAGTACCTGTAGCACAGAAATATGTTCCCATGCCTAGTGCTGAATTTGGATGGAAATAAAATATATATGATACATAATTTTGTGGCATAGATTAAAAAAAAAAAGGAAAAAAGAAAAAAAGGTATTTGGAGGAGAGTTTGTGAGACGCACTGCAAAATGTTAGTAAGGTGCACTTCCACTGATAGCCACAGTATGCAAGCAAGTGACTCAAAGTGGTAGAAATAACACTTGAGAAGACATGGACTACTTTTGTGTTGATGGGTTGAGTTTCTTGCTCTGTAAATGCTCTGTATAGTACAGTGGTGGAAACTTGCCATTACCACACAGTAACCAAATGCGAATGGGGATAGAATTAATTTATCAGTGATGATCCTCATTGCTTCTGTACTTCTGACCCAGCCAAACTTCTGCTGTGCTTCTCACTATTGTGCCGTGTTTATTTTTGGAAAAGTTTATTTTTGGAAAGACGTAGATAGTAATGTATGTTTCTTGGATTTCATATCTGCACGTGACGTCCCTTATATTTGTCTTTGTAAATAAAAGTAGTCCCAAGCTACAGAGGTACATAAACTTTAAGCTAGTATTTACCAAAGCAACAAGCAGTTTTTTTGGAAAATTCCACTGGTGAGAGATGCTGGTGGTGGTTTCAGAAAATGAAATCCATTCTCTGAAATCAGTCACTTGGAGGTAATATGAATTGGCCTCACCGAATTCAGATAAAACAAGGAAGGCCTTTACTGAGCTTTCATGAATCTCTATATTTTGAATATCCTATGTGGTTGAAATCTTAAAAGCTAAGTGATTTAGAATTGCACGTTTTCTTTAGAACTCGAATGTACTTGGAAGTTCTTTTCAGTGAAAGGCCCTTACTCTCCACTGTTTGTATCAACGTCTTTTGCTTAAAAGCAACAAGGAATTGGAGACAGATAGCTCAGAGGGACCACCAGGAGTAGGGAGGTTGTTCACTTCCTGCAGAAATGCAGTCAACAGGGAAGTTGCTGAATCTTATGCTTAGGCAGTAATTTCTGAGAGAGAAATTCCAGAAAGCTCAACCAAAATAATTGGGATACTACTTTCATCATTTGTCATTCTGTATAGATAGCACCAGAAATGTAACAAGCCCGGAAATTGTCAAGAGTGTGGGTCAGCATGAGAGAACAACTTGTAATCTTGTTTAATTTTGTTATCTGTTTTAGAACTCAGGCCTGTTAAATTCCCAGGTGAAGAGGAAGTATTGCCATAGTATTCCTGGGCTGCTTCAGTTGCAGTTATGGGAATGTAATGATGTATGGGATTATTTTCATGTCAGATTAATGCCTATGTTTATAAATATGTACTTATTTTTCTTCTTGTTTACTGCTTTATATCTAATTCTCTTTTCCTGATGCCCACGTTTTTTTCGTTAATTGTATTTTCTACTGTAAAATAGTCATTATTTTTGCAGATTTTCCCTACAATTTTGGATTTGCAAAAGTATTCATTTCTTGAAACCTACAGCCAAACTATTGCCCTGGTTTCTCATTACACAATAAACCTGCTTTTGATTTGCAAAACAAAGCAGCTTACATTGGCAAGTCCCATTTCAAAAAGAAACACGAAGATGATCAGGTGTACCTGGGCTGTGTGGCACTGGAGCAGGCTGCAGCATACACTATAGCTATTGTAATTGATTGTCGACTACATCAGCTGTCAGCACTCCTCTATGGCCCCAGGGGTTGTATAGCACTGGCACAGTCCCTCTGTGTGTCCATTTTGAAGTGTGTATATGTATGTATCGGGGGAGGTTTAGGTTAGATATTAGGAGGAAGTTTTTCACACAGAGGTTGGTGACGCACTGGAACAGGTTGCCCAAGGAGGTTGTGGATGCCCCATCCCTGGAGGCATTCAAGGCCAGGCTGGATGTGGCTCTGGGCAGCCTGGTCTGGTCGTTGGCGACCCTGCACATTGCAGGGGGGTTGAAACTAGATCATCTTTGTGGTCCTTTTCAACCCAGGCTATTCTGTGATTCTATAATTCTATGTGTAAACATGTCCAACCATCCTTTTCTGTACTGGGATCCAACAAGGCACTGGAGTAAAGAGAATCTATGTGTATGCACCTACGTACAGAGTCTGTAACTGCATAGCTCCTGTATTCCCTATGAGAACATGCACTCCCCTTTATAAAAATGTTAGTGCTGGAGTCATGCAAATATAGAATCGCACAGGTTGGAAGGGACCTCAAGAGATCGTTGAGGTCCCCCTGCTAAAGCAGACATCCCTGTCTATTACCAGACCATGATTTATGGGATATATAGTAAGTTTTTCAGCTAAAAATTAAAATGAGTGCCTGATGTATGATACTACTCTCTCAGGAGGCTGGTGATCCTGCCAGCTGTCTTTGTAGGACTGACTACATTGAAAACATATTTTCTTTTTTTTTTTTTATAAAGAAAGAAAGAAAGAAAATGTAAGTAATTATCAATTTGGAATGCAGTGTCCCTGAGAATATACAAAAACATAGCATAAATCTTATTTTAAGTAAGATCTGGTTTTCTTCTTATTACCAACAATTCAAGTTTCTCTAACTGAACAAAGGTGAAAGATCAAAATAAGACACATTCCATTCCTGAAGTTAAATGAAAGCATGTTTGTATTTGATATGATTGGAAATAGCTTGAAAAATATTTTATTCTTTCAAAGGAAAAAACAGAAAGAAGGAAGTCATTTTAAAGCTGTGAAGGACTTTGTATGCAGGTGGTTATCAGTTGAGTAAGTGTCAGGTATTTAAGTGAAAGCTGGCTGGCTTGTCCATATGTTTTAATATTTTTATTTTTATTTTTTAGCTGACTGTGCCAAGCAGCTTCATGCTTTGGTTGGCTTGTACTCATCTAAATAAATGGTACTTGGTGCCAAGCAGTCTAGGACCACAACTAACCTTGGTGAAATTGAACTGGAATTACTGTGTTTTATGCATTTGTGGACATGGGATATACATTTTTATGTATGAGTAATGTCTTACATATTTCTCAGCAGATTATTCATTCTTGATGCATTCTCTAAGGGAGTGCTTGCTCCAGTGGTTGTACAATAGAAAAAAATACGTTGATTTTATGGAAAACAATACAGAGCAAAAATGTTGCTTTGTGTTATTCCTGTGAAAGCACATGTACTTGTGAAATAGGCAAGAGAGTTTTGCTGTAAATACAGCAGGACTTGAAATCAATTTAGGGAGATCTACAGGACACATCTCAGGAGGTTGGTAAATCATTTGTTAACTTGCAGATCACATTTAACGATGATAACATAGTGTTGATTTTATGTAAATTCTCATGAAATATGTTCTGTTCCTTCTCTTGTTTTGTTCATAATTTCTTAGTGATGATACCTTGAGGTGTGTGTTCATTTTTATAGATGTTACAAGTAGGAAATATCATGCTGACAATGATGTGTTAAGAAGTTCATATCTAGATGAACAATCGTAGGAATCATTAACAGACAGTTTTCTGTCTTTGCTTGCGAAGATTTCCTTTCTATTTCTTTCTTCTTGTGTAGAAACATTAAGTGACTTCATGTCTGAGTGTAGAAGAGCTTACAGCTTTTATCTGTGTATGGCTTATGTTAAGAAATGATATTTTCTTTCCAAGTGTATGTATGTAAAGGTCAAACTGAAACATGCTCAGTTAGGGCTTTGTCATTGACAGTAACCAACTCAGACTTGGTATGCTTTTGAAATTTTCAAAGCAGTCACCTGAAATTATTTGAATCCTTTAAATTAATGTGTGTGTCATGATGATGTGATGCAGGAAATCTAAATACAATTTGATTGCACTTCAGACTTGCTCCATTAAAAGCCATCTACGTTATGGCTCAGGTATTGCTGGGGCTCATCTCATGGTCCTGGCCCACATGCTGCTCCGTAGGCCGTGAGTAGACTCCTCATCTTCATTGCTGGTGTGGGTTTGCCAGTTTAGGCTCTGAATAGCCCGAGCATGGCATTTTAATGACACTTTTTGACCTCTGTGTGAAGTGCTTCATAGTGTGAAGTAACTGTACGAAGTGTTTTAGTCATTACCTGTAAAAAGTGAAATTACTTCAGAATTAAGATACACTATTGGGAAAGTTTTAGTAGGCTGTACAGTAGCTTATTTTGTAGTACTTGCAGATTTTTATTTTTGTATTTTTTCTCCTGCGTTCAGTAGGTCCACAAATGCGTTTTAATTAATAGGACAGAGAATTGCTGAACGTTCACTTTCTGGTGAAATGTTCCCTAATTAGACTGTGATTGTAATGTAAGCTTTTCTTCAAATTAGTTTCATTGTTTTAAATAATCAAGCCAAATAAATTGCATAAGGTGAAATAGCAGTATTCTCTCTGAAATATTTTAATTAAAAGTTGTGTTGAAGTGTTAAGATGGACAAAACCATCACAAATTTAAAAGCAGTATATGAACAGCAGAGTCCACAAGTCTTGTGATAGCTCTGATGAAAATGCAAAAACAAAGTGGTGCTTTTGCACAGCAGTGAGAAGACACGATGCCAAGTCCCTAAGCACTTTTCTGAGAGCTTTTGAATGCTTCCAAATTAAACGATGGGCTGCCTGAGCACTTAAATCAAAGCAAGGCAGGACTTAGCGATAACACTGCAGCAACACAGAGGACAGACTGTCATTAGACTGCCAGTGACAACATAAGCTTTTTCTTTAGAGACCATATTTCTGCCACTTCACAGGTGCAAAATCTTTTTAGAAATACATGTGATGAGTTAGAATACGTTTTAAAATATGTTGTTAGATGGCAACTGCAGGGCAACTGCAGTGCTTGAGTGAATCCCCATTTACATCCACTGCTAAGGCATAATTTACATTTCTTTTTGTAATGTGAGAAGATTAAAATTATGTAGAGGATAAAACAAGCCTTTATTTTCTTTTTGTTTTTTTTGTGATGGTTTTATATTATCAAGATACACAAAAACTTATGAGATTATTGCAATAGTTTTGTAAGACGATATTTTAAAATACTGTTTCCAAAAGCATGCATTGTACAATCCATTGCTGATGTCTAATAATCATACCACAGCATTTACTGTTTGCATCTGGCATTTAAAAATGTATTTCTGAAGTACACAAGTAGTTTACCCCCTAAGTAGTAGGTACAAAAGCTTTGCCTGCTTGTATTGGATTTTCACTGACAGCTTGATTGGTTATGAGATCCCTGCCATTTTTGGTGTAGGTAGGGCAGTCTTCTTACTCCATTGTCAAGTACATTGTCAAATACATGAATCCTAAAATGCGGTGAGAATCCACCATCTCTGTGTTTCTTCTGAAGGGATGTGAATAGCAGAAAGAGAAAAAAGCTTCGGTTCTGATTCCCACACCCCTCCTGCAGGGTCCCCCCCTGCTGCATTTGAATTACTTGCAGACTGAATTTGAGGAAACTACCAATCCAGTTGACAGAGCTTTGGGGAAAAAAAATTATATGATTAATTCTTTAGTAGTTGTAATGTATAAAATCAATTTGATTCACTTCGTCGTGAAAGCATGACTGTCCTTCATAGGTATTTATGATTGCCCCCCCAAACCAATACTTACCCAAAATGCGATATTCAGTTTTACTATGTGTGTTCCATTAACATTTAATCATGTTGGTGTTTATAATTTTTAATTACCCTGCTCAGAGAAAAATCTTTTGCAATCTGGCTTTGTATTATTTCTGGTCTGTTTCCTGACAAAATGACACTTAGATGACACTGTGCTGTTTGTCTTGATAACTTTGGAGCCTTTTTGTCCAAATTCAGCAAATGTGGAGATCTTGATGTTGATTTGCTACAAGTTCCTTCCATAAAATAATTAGTGTCCGAGAAGAGGTTTGCAGTCTTACATCTGTGCTGAGATGTGAGCTGTGGTCTGAGTTCTCTCTGGCCTGCCAGTGGGTTGACCTTCACCACTGCAGCTTGGAAGCATGGATCCATGTGAGGCACTGTACCCTCAGTCGTGTAGGCAATGCATTAGAGGGTGAGAGGGGTCTGGCAGAAAAGGGCACCATTTAGTTCTGTGACTTGACCCATGCTGATCAGAGCAGTCAGATGCCCAGCAAGGTGAGCTGGTTGGGCTTGCACAGCAAACATCAGCCTCCCCTTTCTGCATCCTCTTTCCTCTCCCTCCCCACTCACCCACAGCTGTGAGTTGGTGAATCCCATGTAAGGAGGCAGGCAGCAGCCTGAGGGTTTCACACAGTAGAAATGACCCTTTTGGCTGCCTGCTGTCATTAGGTCAGATTAAGCGTAAAATGAAGCTGCTTCCTTACTATTTTTTTTTTCTGTTTGGTCCCCATTTCTACTACTGTTTTAATATCGGCAAATCAGGACAGTCCTTTCTGTTAAGATTCCTGTCTATGGTTCAGTTACGTCTCACCTGAACTAACTTTTTATGGAAGAATTCCCTTCTTTATGTAATGTTTTCCATGTGTCTGCTGAATCAAGTCTAAATTTATCATCTTTGGTTTGAGCTGCATTTTAATACCATCTGCATTTTGGCCTTCTTTGAAACAAGAGAGATGTGAAGAATAAGTGTTTTTGTCTTGATTGTGCTCTTAATGCAAGTCAGTGGATAATATCCAAAGAGAAGATTTACCAGACAGAAGTTCAGTTTTGGCTTTGTAGATTCATTAAAGAAAGAGCTGTAAATGTATTATTTCTTCTGCTGGACCTAAAACTTTGACTTTTAATGGCCCTTGTGTTGATACTAGCTTTGGTATAGAGATACCTATTTAACTTTTACTTTTGCTTTCAGAGAAATTAATACATTAAAGGTGTTCTGCTTGTAGGTAGGAATATCGTATTATCCAGCCTGTATGACTTCCATGCCAAACAAAATTCAGGCTCCGGGATGTTTTCTCTGAAAGGTCATTGGAAAGGTGAGGAGCAGAGATGAAATGATATCATTTCATGTTTACATTCATTATACAGTGCAGTAGTGGGTTGACCTACAGGAAAATAGATCTCCACATTTGAATTCCTTCGTAACTTCCTGAATCAATTGTTAGTTCCTTCTGCTGGAGGGAATTTTAGAAAGCTATGTAGAACTGGCAGCAATGTAGCTATTACTGTGTTCTGGTTTTGAGGGCTTCTAACTATTTATATAGCGTGACACTGCAGCAGTATTATTATAAGCAGGAGGTTTAAATATATATTCAGAATGAGTTTGTATCATTATCTCTGCTGGATGTTTTCTCAAAATTTCTCATTTAATGCATTTTAGTTTTCACAGAGGTTTCATGTAATCTGCATGTAATCCCTGTTGGAGAACGTTGTTAGCATTCCATAATACTACCTTTTTTATTTCCCCACCTTAACTGCCCTTTTCTGTTTCTCCAGCTTTTTATAATTCTATCTACTAACTTGTTTGTGTGTAAAATTTTCCTTCAGGCCAGTGCTGACACAACTTGTTCTATTCTTATCTGTTTCTATGGTGCTTTATCCTTTATTGCTTGGTATTTTCTTATACAGTTTTCTGTGGTTGTTATAGCAACAATAAATAGCAGATATGTCAGTTTTCAAGTGACACTGCTACTTTTAAAATATTGCATGATATTAAATTGGTAAGCAACTTGATAACAACCAGGTTAATGGGTGTTCAGTTCATAACTAGATTTCCCTGCATGATACAAGCTATCATATGCTATAAAGACAAGCGCCCAGGATGGTTGATGTTTGGAGTTATTAATGTCAAAAACAACAGAAGATTTTGTTTAAAGCAGGAGAAGATGCTCGTGTAGGAAAGAGGAAAGTGGTTTGAGATGGAAATGGTTGAGGACTGCATGAAGCCAATATCTGTATAAAAAAGTATTTAAAGTTTGAAAATGCTATAATTAAATTACATATTTAGAAAAAAAATGAACTGATGAACGAGATTCTCAGGTTTTTGTATACATTATGCTGTGTTGCTACTTTAAAATCTCTTTTGATCTATTTGAGATTTTAAAATATTTAGAAGTCATTACTTGCATTCATTTTGCCTTCCAACAGGGCCTTTGGTGAATTTGGCATTCACCTGTAATAAACCACATTTTTTTGTAAATATAATCTGGTTTTGATTTTCTGCTTACAGCGTTGTGAATTATCATAAAGTATATGGTATGTGTAATTTCAACTGTAATTTCTACACATTAACACTAGTTTTTAAACTGCTCAATATGATGATGTTTCCTACTTGTGAAGGATGTTAACAATTTTAAAATACATTGGTTTTTTTAGTTGCATCATTCTGCTACATAAGTTAATTTTCATTAGCATCAATTCAGGAATATGTAGTGTGTATTCATATGTTTTTCTGAGAGCAGGATTTTTTTCAATGGTGCATCCTGATACATGCAATAACTGTATCAAGAAGCAATCCCTGTGCCTCGCTAAATTCATGTGTAACTCAGAAGGTCTGGGACAGATGTCCAGTTTGTTTGACACTAACCCTGTATTTCCGAGCATTTGTGCTCATGCGTATGCATTAGATCCTGTTGGTGAAGAGGGCTTTTTCACACTCTCTTGTTCTAACAAACGCTAAACAGTGGCACTTAATAGATAATCACACCCATTAATTTGTACCTTGTCTCTGTTCGGTTTTATGTCTTTGAATGCACTATGCCATTCAAACTGAGGAATAAATGTGCTGTAAGCAGAAAACTGGGTGATGAATTTTAAATAAATTGCAAAAGCATTTAATAGCGTCAACACTGATAATTTGGTCTTTACTTTGGAAAAGCACTACTCTGAGAATGGTCTTAACAACTGAATTGTTTTACAAGACACTGTAAATCGAAATTAAATTCTGTTTGGCTTTTAATTATTTCTGAATGTGCAGTTGTGAAACATAATTTCATTTAAAGATGAGCTGCATAACAACTGACTGAACTGAGCACAGATTTTTTCTGGGCACGGACACCTTGCATTGGAGGAATGCGTTTGCCCGGCTCGCGTTTTCCTTATGCTTTTTATGTAGCCTGGGAACGAGGTAGATAGATTGTTTGGTGCAAGTTCGAGCTTGGTAGGAACTCTTCCATTATTTCCTGCTCTTACAGTTGGAAATAATGTAGATAATGCCCTTGGTTTTACTTCTGTTTCCATATTATGAATGCTACATCAATTATAAAACCTAGATTAGACTCCCGATAGGGTTTTTCAGGATAAGGATTTAGCTTTGAAGTTGCAGCCACCTCAAAATCAAATGCAGTATGTGCAGCTTTTTTGTTGTTGATGCATCATGCAATGAATAGAATTTTATGATTATTTTATTTTTCTTTACTGCTCCTGTACATTGATTGTTTTCTTTTTCTTGACTAATTTAAGTCTAGAAAAGTGAAACATAATCAGAATGTAAACAGTCAGTAAGATGAAGTGAAAAATCAGCAGGGGCTAGAGAGACCAGAAGGATTCTTACCAAAACTGGAGTCGCATCATATGCTTAGAGGGTTTACAGAGCTCAGACCATTCCTTAGCTGTGTGCTCTGTAGCTGACGTAATTCACTCTAGAAATGTGAACGTGGAGTAGTGAATGCTAGAACTGCGACTGGGATTAACTGACAATGTTGTCACAAAAGCTTCCATGGTAGCTGTTTGCACTGAGGTTAGCTCCGTCTAATGTTTTTCTTCATCGTAATAAATTACAAATATATTTGCAAATTATAACCCCTAAAAAACTGAATAAACAAAATAATGCTCAAAGTGTGTAGATCGAATGCTTTAGACGTTCCTAGGAGATAATACTGTGCAGGTAAGAAAGCTAGTTTTTGGCTTAATCACATGCATGTTTGAGTCACGGGCAAAATATTGATAATAAAACATTTATCTGGCAAATTATTTTGGCAGTTCTGGACTCAGTAGTTGAATATGCCACTGAGTCATTGAATCTTGTTTTATAAATAAATGGGGTTTCTGCATGGAGTAAGCATTGTACTTTTCACAAGGTGTATTATCTTTGTAGAACAGAGTCTCTTCTAGAGATTAGAATTAGAATCAGTGTTGAGATTGCCTGCTTTTCATTCATTAAGATGGTAGTGGCTTTTTTATTATTTACTGTTGCTGCTAGTTGTACTTCAGTATGTGGGTCTTTTAATTCATATGTTTTAATTATTATCTTGTTCTATATTTTTGTACTTCCAGGATATTTCTTAGTGTCTTACTTGTGGTGTGAGTAGCATGCTACCTGTCTTTGCAGGAAAAGATACTGTGTATTATTTAAAAGCTGCAAGCTAAGTAATATTATTTGATAGGTTATCACTTTCTGTATTCGTTAACATATTTTAAATCTAATTTAGTCCAGATTAGAAGGAAGACAGTAGCTGTACTAAATTTAGAGCTTTGCAATGTGTATATCCTCAGGTTGACTAAAGTTTATGTGATAATCAGCGGTTCTTTAATTAAATTTTAATTAAATAATTAAATGCAGAGCTGGTACATTTCGTCAAAAGAAGGACTGACCATGTTGGCGAAGCTGCTGAAACTTCAGTGTCTGGCTGATTTGTAGATAAGACTTCAGTGAAACAGTGATGTTGTTAGGGAGAATTCCTTAAGTTCTAAAGAGATATTCCACAAATCTTCTCAGTTCTTGAAGATGGTAAGAAAGTTTCGAAGCTGTTTTGATCATTTTCCCTAACATCAGAGCTGTCATTACATGGCAGGGGGCTGGGACTGAGCCCTGCTCCCCCCTCACCTCAGATCCCTGTGCAGCAGCCATGGTGGTGCTCCCTCAGCTAGGCCCGGCTGTCCTCTTTTCCCTTGGCCCCATCCCCAGGCCTTAACCTGTGTGACTTTTGTGCAACAGGGGTCTCGTTTCTCCCTGCTGTGACTAACAGCTCAGTTACATTTCTTGGCTTAGCCCCGGCTTTGTCCAGTTGCTGCATTCAGCATCTGCCCTTTCTGGTTTTTGGACTATAGATTTTTTCCTGTCCATTTCCTACCCAAAGTGGTTGAAAGCTATACGCTGTTAGACATGCCTGCTAGAATGCTTTCTGCTTGAAATGAAAACCAACAAACAGTATGTCTATCATTCTTCCATTTATTGAAGATGATATGTTATTTTCCTAGATCCATTCTGAATAGGCTATTTTAAACTAAACAGATTTTTCTTCCTTGTAAAGAATATAAGTCAAGGTTCCTCAGCAAGTAAAATAAGAATTTGTGTGTGTGTTTTGGGCTGGGGAGATGCTGTCCCCCCACAGACTTTTTCCTGTCCAGAAAATTTAGTTTTGCTGTTTCTGTTTTTGCTGTAGTTTGAGCTATGAACATTCTGTATTTCTAAGAAGTTTCAGGTTCACATGTATTGTCTTTCACTAGGACACTGAGGTTAAGGTTTAAAAATGCTCCTAGCTCTTCAGGTTAAACTCTTTCCTGTGTCTGCAGTTAACTTCTGCATGGATATATCTTGTATATCCTGACTATTCAAGGAACTTCAGTTTTTCTTTTAAATATAATATTGAATGGAACTATTATGTAAACTTGCTATACATTACTCATTATGTATTGCATTAATTTGTTTGCTTTGGTACTGTTTTCTTTTTAACTTCAAAACTTCTATTTCATATTATTCATGCTTTTAATTTTACTTCCAAATATAGATTTGCATTTACCAAATATTTTAGCAAAAATGGCACATCTTTCTTTTTTTTTTATTTTACCTTTATTATGCTTGGACGTCTTACCTGGATTAATTTATATTAAAAAAAAGATCCCAAATCATTTGTATGTCAGTAGTTAATACAGCTTGTACTTGCACGTAGATCAGTAGAACTTTAAAAAGATGCAAAAATCTTGTTTTCTGACCGTTTTATAAGTGATCCTCTCATAGAGGAATCAAATGGCAAGGAGACAGTGCCTTACCTTGAAAAAAACATGTGGAGTAATGTTTGCATTTATATAGGTGAATGATAACTGCAGTTTGCTGAGATGGGTTACGTAATTCTTACAACCTCAAGCGTGCTGTTTATGAGAGAACTAATTATGAAAGACAAACTGCTTGCCCTGGAGATCTACACATCAATACAAATAACATGCTTTTAGTTACTACGTAATTAGTACACTAAAAACTCCAGTTGAGTAATTCATTTTTGTTTCAAAGCTGAGTTATCTATGTGGATTATATTTGAAAAACTTTTTTTTTATCTATAAGCAATAAGGGCAGAGGGGAGATCCTGTATACTTGTAGATCTGGTGTGGTAGCTGCTCTGCTCTCCTCACTGTGTGGATGTATTTGTAACCCGGTTTAAATAGCACAGTGGATTACCCAGATGGAGGGCTTTTCCTAAACTTTAGATTACCTATTCTGTTGGGAACTCCACTAAACATTCATTGCATTTTTCATGGCTAACTGTAGCTTTACATGCCTGATAAAGAAAATCAGAGTACTTAACACCAAAGTCTTCTCTGAGGCGTTTTAAAAGTCATTTTGAAAAATGTCTGTGATGGATGGTACAATTCTAAAGAGAGGACAATAGCAAATTACAGTGTTGTGCTTCAGTAGATTCATTTGTAAGTGTATAATGTTACAATACGATCTCTAAGTAACAGAAAAAAAAAGTAACAGAATAATAGGAGGTTTTTTCCTTTTGTACACTTCTAAAATTAAATTTTTATTATCTATCAGATACTGAGAAAGTGATCTCACAGTTACTTATCAATGGACATTTTCGAGCTACCAGTTTTCTGTGGTACATGGCTAGCAGTTTATTTACCTCTGTTCAGTTGCTTTTTATGTTTTACCCCTTTTAGTGAAAATTATTATAATCCTGCCACATGAACATCATATTCTTTAGTAGTAAAAGCAGTGTAAATTATATTTGAGCCGCTTACAATATGATCAAGAATAAACACATGCTACTTAACTAGTATTGTCAGGAACTGTGGAAAATTACAGTATGCAAGAGTTGTAATATCATTGATTTTTACACGACTTTCATGATGATTTGTGCTTTTCTGTAGATTTCAGTTCCTGTAGTCAGTATAACTCATAAAAGCTTTAAGCTCCTAAATTGGTTTGTTTTTTTTCCTGAACATTTTAGTCTTTGCAATTTCTAAGCAGAAACGTTTAAATTCTAGCTGCCTCCTCATGGCTCAGAAATAAAAAGAGAGGTAGAAAGACACCTCTCTCCTCCAAAAAACCATCGTTTTAGGAATCTACTTTTTTATGGTAGTTTAATAAAGATGAAGGACCCAGCTCATAATTTTTGAATTTTAGGATTGGCAGTGCTTAATGTGCTAAGAGGGAAAGCCCTGGGTAGCATGCAAATCATACTATGCTTTAACGCTGTAGAAAACTCCTCCTTTTTTTTCTCTTGGTGGTTTGTTATTCATATGGAATACTGTCTGAAGCTGAGAAAAGTCTTCAAAAGCTGAAAAATGATGATAGTAGGGGAGATTGAGCTTTGTGTTTTGAAAACAATATACAGTTTTAATGTATGAACAGTGAAGGTTTGAGTAGTGGAGATAGGAATTAATAATTGAACATTTATATAATATTTTATTCTTAAAAGGACTTTTTAAAATTAGGTGAAGTTGTCCTGGTTTAATTTTCTCTTAATTCCATGTGCTTATTTTACCCCTCCCAATGCATAAAGTAGTCCTGTGCAACGAAGTTTAGGTTTTAAAATTTTACGTTCCTGGTTCTTTTCTCCCATAAGTTATCAAAAGCAACAGTAGTAATTGAGATCATTTTATATTTGTATAGCCTCGTATTTTGTGTTTTGCAACAAGGAAGCCTGCTCCCTAACATACAGAAATAATTGCTTTTGCTCTACTCTCTATTAAAGCTGGTTTGCTTGTGTCTGATTTGCCTCCTCCAGTGACAACAGGGGTAGGGATGACAGCAGGTCAGAGCTCTGACTTGCAGCCTGACATGTACGGCAAGGAGGGGAGAGCTGCTGCTGAATGTATAACAGCAACTGTGGCGTATTTCCTTGCATGCGAGGCTAAGAAAACTTTCACATAAGTGAGCTTTTGGGGCTTGGGTATGAACTTTTATAGACCAGAAAAATTAGTCAGGAAGGCCCGCCTTTTGTCTCAGGGATCCTGACTCGAATCTAACTTGTTATATTAGTAAAAAGGGATTTTGAAATCATCAGTGGGTCTCGTTCAGTAAGAGAGAAGAAAAGCAAAAGTAAAGGAAAAGCTACAGTGGAGAGAAAGTTTCTTTTTTTCTTTTACCCGAGGCCACTAACAACACAGAGCAATCCAAGGCACGCACTGGTTAAATCTTAGAAAGTGCTATAGGCAACCCACTTTTGCAATTGCCATAGAAAATTGTTGTTGTTAGCCATTCTTTTGATAGTTCATATTGTAGGAATTACTAGCAGATGGGAAAATAGATGACTCAGAATACAGTATTAACAATCCATATTTTTTTAATCAAAGGCCTCTAATAAGGCATGTTGCATCTGTAAGATTCGTTTAAGCAGTTGCTAGGAAGAATTTTTTTTTTTTCAAACTTGATACAGATTATTTTTTGATTGAATATCTATTTTCTTAACAATTTAAACCCTGAAAATGCATTTGCTTGTTTTCATTGCACCAGCTTAATGGCAGTATTCCATAATTTAGTTTGATAGAATGGAGGTTTGCAATGGTAATTCATGCATTATGGAATTACTAATGAAATCTAATTTTATCATATTGAAAACATCACAGGCCTAGGGCTTTTATTTACCTCTGTTAGCTGTCAAGGGTGGATTAAGATTGTAGTGTGCTACATCCACCCAAACTTTGGATTTCTCCCTCTGAAAAGTTTGGATGGCTACAGATGTGTGCTGGCCAAGACCAGCTAATGAGTTCCAGACTCTTTTCCAGACCCCTTTGCTGCAATTCATGGTCTGCAAGCACCGCCAAGTATCTCAGATACATTTCCTTCCTCCCGACTCCTGTGCTGGACACAGGTAGTTAGGATTCACATTGCACTGCTTGTCTTGACGACCTTTGTGGGTCCACATATGATTGTGTGTTATCTCCTTCCTTCTCAGCTTATCAATAGAGATCTCTGGTCTGTACACAGGAATGCCTATATATTTTCCAATTACATGTTCTGGCTTGAATCTTTGTCAATATGATCTGATCAGGGTTGCAAACAATATAAAGTACGGCATGGGTCTTCCTGCAGGCAGGAGTAGTGACTGCAAGTAATAATTCTTTGTCTTGCTGAACATACCAATCCAAATGTAGCTGATCTGTCTGAGATGCACTCAGTTAGACTTAAAAAGGTGAAAACTGTTGCCCTTCCCTTGCTGGGGTTTAGTTCTGAGAGATGACTGCATCAGCATGGGAGGAAGGAATTCCTTCTATGTCACTGTTTGAAGACGTAATAGAACGCAAACAGCCTGAAGCCAGTGCTGACCAGAATAAGAATGTTTTCTGCATAGAAAATACTCTTCTATTGAAATGCAAGGCAGTTTACCTATCTTGCATTATAGCACTGGATTATTTCTTCTTCAACTATAAAACTTATCACTGCTTCTTAAAAACTCAGATAACTGTGATTAGTTGTTGTTCCTTCCAGCTTCACACTGGGGAATGTACCTGTCTCTGGAGACTCAGTAGCTCTCATCTGTGATATGATCACACCTTGTAGATGTGCCTGGAACTTTCCCAGCCTCTTGATTGTTGCTGTATCCCAGCTTAAATTCTCAATAATGAGGGTGATCGTATTAAAAGAAGGTTGCTAACAATTCTGAGTCTGTTCTGCTGCTTTTTAACTTTGGCACTTGGCTTTTTTGGAGAAGTTACTAACCCTGTTGTGAGTAGGTTGAAAAGTGAGCCGAGGAGAAGGCAAATGGTGGGTATCCCATTTGGTAAAAGTTCGAGATGAGCTATACCAGGTTTCCTCACTTCTGTTTCCTTAGAGGAGAGTGTGCAGTGTATGATTGTGTTGCCTTTTTCTAGAAAATAACAGTTCAGCTGCAGGATTAAATAGATATACTTTGGTATCTGAAGGGTATCAGTGAAGACAAGTGCTCCACGTGCCTTGCAGATGCTCCGTTCACTGCAGCCTGCCTCTGCCTTGGGGCTGGACTATCTTGACACTAATTGTCATCTGATTGTGAGCATCTGAGCTCAGAAAGGATGCGATTGGTTCTCTTATTTGGAGTGGCAGAGATTAAACTGTCATTGTCAGAAAAATAATAGCTTGATTACTGAACCACTGTGTTTGCAGCTTGTAAAATGCTATCAAAGTATCATTTAAAACCTTTTTGAATTCTGGTTGCTTGCAGAGAAATTCCTATCTGTGTTGGTAGCCCTTGTTTCAACAAGCCACGTGGGAAATTAGCTGTGGCAATTTAAATTGTGAACTCTTTGCAAATGGAAGTGCATGAGAGTGCCAAGCTCTATTGCTTTAAGAAACTGAACCAAAATATTCATCATGCATGGGAAGAAGTTGCATAGGAATAATTACATTTCCTGTTTGAGTTGTTTCTGCACATCTCATTTAATATATTTGCTGTTGCATTCAGTGCTTGGGCTTCTGCAGTCTTTAGGGTTCATGAAAAAATATCCATGGCACAGAGAAAAGTCAAGAAACAAATGTTTTGAATGAGGAGATTATGTGTGCGTGTGCAGAAACACATCCTAGAATGAGCTGCAGCATTTCAGTGTGATTAAGTGGTTTTCTATAGTACATAGAGCTCTCTGACCATTACTGTCTAATCTAGCATCTGATGTCAGATGGATGAGATTCATAACTCTGTTTTCAGATTCTTAATTTCCCTTTTTTCTGTTATTTGCTTCCTCTGTGTGTCCCAAGCATCATCCATTCATACAGATGAGCACTGCAGTTCCCCACGTCCCCTGGGTGACATGACTGAGATCATTCTGAAAGATTCTTATTCTCTGGATTTAAAAATTCATTCTCTTTATATTTTAATTTCCAGCCCAGCTGTCTGTGATCCTTAAAGAATATTTAATTCCATTTGCTGGCTCTGTTTCTTGACTGAAATTCAAATAAAAACTCGCCCATCACATTATTCTCTGACAACTTATTTTTTTAAATTGCTTTTTGGTGCAGAACAGTTATGTGATCACATAAGCTTGAGTCTATTACGTGCAGTTTACACTTGATGTCTTGCAGTGGTGATTCGGAGGGAATAAATGGCTGCCCAGGCTGGCCCCGAGCAGACATAAGACTTCATCAGTGACATTTTTCACAGAATACTCTCACAAGTGATCATTGATGGTGCCTGTCTTGGTCTACTTGCTAGTCCATGGAGCCACGAACACATTTCGCAGATGTGCTAAAAACAATGGTGTTATTGCTTGTCTCATCTCTACTGCTAGGAGCCAGTTAAAGAGGGGAATCAGTACTGTTGTATCTTCTGATAGTACTGCAAATCCCTCTGAAACTTCGCTCATCTAGAGAATATCTTCTCTGAAAAGTTTCTGTAATATGCCAGTAACATTTACCAATTGGCTGAAAGAGGTTTTTTTTTTTTTAAGTTTTTTCTTTCTCTGAAAACTGAAGGAAGTTTTTCTCTAAGAGTCCTAGTGACTGAGGAATGATGATTCCTTTCCCCCATCCTTTCTTACATTTATCAGGTGGGAGAAATGTCATAAAGTGGGTGGAGGCAACTTCTTCCTTCCTAAGATGCTAAAGGTGCCATTTGTCCTCAGCAGAGACAGACATTGGTGACGGGCTGCTGAGTGCACCTGGGGTTTCTGAAGCTGATGCTGCTCTGAGTGTCTCTGGTCCTGGGGATATTTTGACTGCTGACTTTTAATTCTGACCTTCATAGAAATCATATCGTTAAAACAACATTGAATGAAAATAGGCATCTTTTTCCATATGCTCTTCTATGCATTTCTGCTCTTCACTTCATCTTGGTTATGCATTTAAGTTATTTGTTTACTGTGTATGGTGTAGTATGTTGGTAGTGCTGGGGTTTGGACTGTATGTAGCAATGTGTGTTGTTAATTTATATGCCTCAGATGCTGACAAAAATAGAGATCAAAAGTAGTATTTCATTCCTCAGGGAAAGCAAATCAGACGGTGCTGATGGAAAACTGCCCTGGATTCGTAAACTAGGCATTGACTCATTAGTAGGTTGATTCAGAAAATGTATTCCTTTTTTTATCTCCTGTGTTAGGTGGTGTGCTTGTTTGCAATGCCAGTATGTTTGCAAACACAGTATAGATCGTCCCTTTCCTAGGATCTTTGAAATCTGTTGATGTTTATCACGCTGTGTGAAAAGTAATGGACACACAGGCAGTTCCAACAGGAGAGAGAAATGAAGAAAGGCACCGGACTTCCCCAGGAAAGAATTACATAGGGCAACCAATGGAAGGTGTTTCAACAGTGGATCCTCCCTGCAAGAGCAGGTGGGGCATTGACACCCGATGTGCCTCAGTGCCTGCCGGGACCTTTGCTTGCATACTTCTTGTGTGACCCATCGCTCCTAATGAATGAAATGTAATGAACTCTTTTAACACTGTGAGAAAACATTTTTAGTGAAAGAAAAGGGTGTGGTCAAAGGTAATTCCCTCCCATGGATTCAGGAAATTATTTTGTGTCTTATTTAAGCACCTTGTTGGCAGATGCCTTGACTAGTTCTGGCAGCAGTCTGTTGAGGAGTACAGGTGTCTTGTCACTCTGATCAGAGGGTACCTCTAAATATCTCCCAGACTGTTACTTACAGCACTTGTCTGTTTCTTAAGGCTTCTGTGAGAGATTGAATTCAGTAAGGAATATTTGATTAGCCAATGTAATTTATATGTGTGAATATAATCTTGTGTACTATGGCATGCATTTATTTTCAGCCTAGGGAGCTTAATTCCAGGCCTGTATTTATTTGCAGTCTAATTACAAGGTATTCAAAGCGATTTTTTAATTGTTATTATTTTTATTAACTGCGCTGTGTGTGCGTGTGTTTTCATATGCTGTTACTTACTGTGGAGCTTCTGGCTGTATAAACAGTGATATACATATATACACACACAGGGTATGTAAAAACACACTGCAACTGTAAACTAAAGGGTAATAAAAAGCAGTGGTTTTCATGTTGCTTATAAATAGTTCGTAATCTTTTTCTGTGTTTTTGTTTACTTTTTTTGTCTTTTTTACAGTTGAAGAATCTAAGTTTAGAAGAATTACAGATGAGATTAAAGGCTTTGGACCCTATGATGGAACGAGAAATTGAAGAGCTTCGTCAGAGGTACACTGCAAAGAGGCAACCTATCCTGGATGCGATGGATGCCAAGAAGAGGAGACAACAAAATTTCTGAGTTTGTTTTCCTTTCAGAGATAATGCTATGAGTCAGTGTGGACACTGGTAACTTTGTAGGTCTGAAGGAATTTTATTGTGAGAGTTTAAAAAAAATACCCCAATCTTTTCATTCTTCCTTCACAAGCAATGACAATTGGAGCAGTGAAAGAGCACGTGGTGTTCTGCAAAGGGAGTGAAACACATTACCACTTGTTAAATTTCCAAATGCTTAATGTAATAGAAGTTTGGTCTGTTACTTCCCAGTCTTTTTCAGGTGTATTGTGGTAACTTTGTGTTGTACATTAGGAGGTGAGTTGTGGAGCACCTGGAACTATTTCTTGATTGTACAACACTACAGAGCCTTATGTTGCAATATACTTTTCCTCCCACTTAGTAGCATATTTATTGTGTAATCTTTGATTATCCTATTTATTTTATGCCTGTTTTCTTTTTTTTTTATTAGGAAATATTGGATAATATTGTGGAGAGCAGAGCTAGACTAGATAAAGTTAGTATTGTAGTAGGATGAAAAGAAGCTCACCACTATATTGTCTTTTAATACTCCAATTTCAGCAAACGTCCCAATTCAGGACAGCACTTGAACATGTGTTCAGTCCATTCCTATCAACAGAATTTTAAGCATAAATCAAATAATAAGCACATGTTTTTCTGCTCTCCTGAATGAAGGACTGTGGCTGCAGTTGAGCAATACAATTGTTACACTAGAGAGCATTCTTTTAGAGAATATTTCTATCATTTTTACGCACACAGAATGATCTCTCATTAAGCAAGAGAACAAGTGCCTAATTGGTTTTGATTTTTCTATTATTCAGGAGAAGCAACGCTTGCAGTCACTCCTGCAGTGTAAATTTCCAATTGCTATCGCAATTCTGACCAGTATCACCTTCCTGTTTTGCACCGTAGTCATATCGTAGTTTTATAATGAAGTAACAGCTACACTTTACACATACTGGATATGTTTTTTAGTTCATTTAATTTTTTAGCACTATTTTGAGGGAAGAGGGGAGTTATTAGTGGTTTGGGTTTGGTTTGGTTTCACATTATAGATATTAAGGAATAGTAATTTAAAAGCCAAAGAATATCAATTGAATACTTATATATAATGTAAGTACTGAAATGAAGCAATGTATTGCAGATCTCTGAGGGTTCTGTCCTGCAATCACTAAACATACCAAATTCCTCTAGTCTTCTGTGGTAGATTTTGGGAAATCAGAAATGCAGGACCAAGCTTTTAATATCTTTTTACAGCTTCTTCTGTCTGATTTATATTGTGTGATATCTAGTAGGTAGAATTTACAACATCGCAAAACCTATTTCAGACTTAGCCGAAAATGTGATCCACTTTCTGAACAATCTACTGGGTTCTCTGTTGCAATCTTTACAATTGTTACCTTTTTATAATTAACTTTACTGTGATAGTCATACTTCTTTAAACAATACAACTGAAAAGGTCTTTACTTTCAACCTCCAGCTGTTAAGCTTTTAATGGTGACTACTGTACGGGCATCTTCTGTTGAATGTTTTCTGGAAATTAGTAATCATCTCATACCTCTTAACATTTACTGTCATCGTTTGTGGACCATTTAGATGGAACAGTGCAGATTTTGGAAATGGTGCATTATATCATAAAAGTTAAGCAAAAGGAAAACAAAAGATTTTACAGCATCAGCATATTACGGCCGTGCTGGGACCAGAATTTGGCTTTGAGCTGCATTACAGCCATTGTTGTCATTGTCATTCTGTGTGTGTTTGCGTGCATGCCACGCTCTAATCTGTAAACCCCAGAGTCAAATAAATTTTACTTGTGATTGTTAGAACATCCTTACCCTCAACTCTTTTTATATTTCTTAAAATAACGACCATCCCTTCTGAAGAAGCAAGAACACAGAAGATCCATAAGAATTACTTTAGATAAGATAAATGCACCTTGTAGTCTTATGCCTCACGTTTATACGATGAAATGATGTAAAGTGAAAAAGAGTATAATCATATCACTGCACCATTAGATTATAATCATAATGCAGCAGAAAATAACTGCAGCGAACACCTCCCCCATTAGTTTGGTTCTTATTTAAAATTCATTCCTAATTCCTCAAATTTCTGGTGTGTGTGTGTCTGTATGCATGTGTGTGTGTCTATATAGACATATCTGTAGTAGAAATATAGAACAGGATTACTTAAACCATCAGGAGAGGAATGTAGCTTGCCTTTTGTTGGTGTGCCTTTTAAGCAAAGTGTCCAGACACTCTTGCTTTCACCATTAGCAGCTTTCTTTTCCCTTACTCTCTGAAACTTTTCCCACCAAAAAAGGGCTTTGATTTTGAATAATGTCTTTGCAGTATAATTTACAGTGTAACATAATGATCACAATTTTCATATCTTACGTATCCTGAAAGCTTTTTAATGAAGTGCACTAAATATTAATTAACTCTCCAGAGGGACTCCAGTAAAAGGCCATTTTAGACTAGAGGTGCTGCAGTCTGACATCTGAAAGGTATCAGAAGATAAGGGGCATCCTCTCTTCACTCCTGATCTGTCTGAATTGAAGCAATTTGTGTAAACTTAGCGCATGAGCATACACACATGCAGGAGGAAAATCTAAAAGTCACGGAATAAAAAAATAAAATGAAGCAAGCCACTTAATAGAGGTGGAAAAATGGCTTTTGAAACACTATAAACTGGGTAGGTATCAGCAGTTTGTTTGTGACCAAAGAATTCTTCCACCAATGACTATGAAGTCATTTGTGTTACCCTTCTGGGACAGTGTGAAACCTGTCTTTGGTTCCAGAAGCTAGCATTCTGGCCTCTAAATTGAGTGCAAGCATAATTCATGGAAATAGGTTTTATATTAAGAGATGATTACAACTTATTTTTCCTTTCTTCTATTAATCCAAATGAATCAAACCATCCGTGCTAACGACTACACATCTCTACTGCAGGATGAGCATCTCCGTAAGGGAAGCAGACAGTACAGTAAATATGGCATTTTAAAGGGGAGATTTGCAGAAAATCTGATAGAACTACTGACAAGGTAACCTTCAGTAAGATTTTAACCAAGCGGTTTCTTATTTGCTTCTGATTTTGTCTGTTTAGGTTTAGGAAGAAAAAGAGAAATAGTTTTGAAAAATAATTGCCTTTTACTAAACATTTGTAATAAAAGCGAGTTTTTCATGTGTAACGTTGTCTTGCTGTTCATTCTAACTAAAGCTAACGTCACTAGTAACCATTAATGTTCATTTACATAGCTATCTCATCAGTACATAACAGTTTGCCTGTATTTGCCCAGGAATTTTCAGAGGAGAGGGTGCAGTGGCTCGGGCTGCTTCTGTGTCCACCTGCACAATATGTTGAGCTTCTCAGTATAAAAGTGGCTGATGATAAATGAATCAGTGCACAAGTCCATGAGGTAACATTAGTCACCATTGACATGCATTGGTGCTTCTAAATGGAATGTATTCTGCACAAATTCTGTAAAGCACTTTGTGTGCACGTTGTTTTATCAATGTGATGTGATGAAGGTTACATTTTCTTTTTAATTGTATTCATGGGTATAAAACTAATTAAAAAGACTTTGTAACATAAGCAAGCCTTTATTTCTTTGTATTTGTAAATATTAAGAGCTCCATCTTACTGTAGTGTTTCTTTCTGCACTTTGAAGGCATAGGGGGATGTTCTCTAACGTCATAGAGTGAGCTGGAAGATTGGCTTAGGGAATTTTCTGTACCAGGCTGTGGTACAACAGTGTTATGTCCACTGTTGTCAATGAAGGCTTTCCAGAAAAAAAGCTGTGGGCAGCAGATGGTGCTTCCTGCCACTGTTTGGTGCCAGGTGATGTAATATTGCGCTGCTTTGGGGGAAAGGCAAAATTACATTCATAATAGTTGAATGTAAGGTCATTACGTTGTACCTGGGGACTTGCCCCGTTAAGTTTAGAACAAGTTGCCTTCACAAAATGTTTGTTGTTTTTTTTTTTTCCTGTTTAGTGTATTCACTGTGGAAAGGGACCTCTATTTATATGGTGTGCTCTCATCCTTTGTTGTTTTCTTTTGTTAGAGTATTTGAAGAATACTTACTCATTCCTCCTGGTTTGCTTCTCCCTGCTCAGAAAGACAAATGCAGGCATTGCTTTAAATAGCCTTCCCCGAGCTAAGTGTCCTTGGGATGTTGTCCCACAGATGGCAACAACAGCATTTATTCTTTTTCTCGTTGATGAGAGATCATTGAAGCGAATTCTCAGCTGCCCTGGCCATGCTGTTTCTGAGACTAATGTTGGCTAACAAAAGTGCCTATGTAGCTAACTGTTCTACATCAGTGTTTCACATCTGACTTGCTTCCATTAATGCTTACTGTCTTTTATGTCTGTACTTTATGTTATTCAGTTGCCACTTCTAGTGGTTTTAAACAAATTACAATTGAAAACGCCGTAACAATGCCAAGTAATTGGGAAGAAGTCACTGAAAAGATGTTTCTCTCTTCCTTTATTCTCCCACTCCTTTCTGGGTCATGGAGGCCTTTACAGCAGATGATAGATGTCTTGACATGGACCAACCATCCATGCTGTATGGATGCAGATGATTTTAGCAAGAGGGCTGAATGAGCTGTATCCCTACTTTGGACACTATATAAATGTTGTGCCCCACTGGGAACCACTGTTCCCCTCTCACCCTACTCCACTCCATCCACTGCTGTAGTGGCATCGAGGCTGCTGAGAACTGCGAGGAAGCAGCACAAAGCAGTTTGTCACCTTGCCACCGAGAGATGTGGCACGGATCTGGAAACTGCTGGTCAGCATCAGGATAGCGCTGTATTCAAACCAGTGCCTGTGGTGAAGGAAGCCTGATGGGGGGCAGCTCATCATCAAATGGGCTAAGCCATGCTGCAGCAGCAAATGGCTTTTGTTGCAGCATTGCTCTGTTGGCAGGACTTGACACATTGACAGCGTGGCCTGGCACAGGAATAAGAAGTTTTCATGTGTTAGGGGCAAACAGCCAGAGTTCTCACTTGCTGCACAACCACATGCTAATTGTCTGGATATATATTTTACAAGTTAATTAAGGTATATGGTCTTTACTTAAGAACTAGACACTGCCCTATGTAGATATTTCTTTTAGAGAGGAAGATTTTGTATTATGAAATCTCTCCCTGCCTCACTCCCGGAGAGAAATACAGCTCTCCTAATCACGTTTCTCCCCAATATTTGGACCTGACTGGTATAATCAGTATAATCCTTCTTTCTCTGTACACAGGTGTGTGCATGAGCACACAGGCACACACCCTCTGCCTCCCGTTCATTCCTTCGTTCCCATCATGGGAAAGTGTCTGTGGCCCTCACATATTCGCAGCACAATGCTCTTAAGATTTTTCTGCCACTTCACACCTTCCTGGACTTGCAAAGCCAGCATGGTTACTGTTAAGGAAAAACACACGGCGACTACATCAAAGAGGGAGACCAAAAGCTTTTGGTTTGATTTATCTGACACTAAGCCTTTAGTGTGATGCATCAATTGATATTTCATTTTTATTACAGCACAATTGGGTATACAGACTAAACAGCGAGAGGTGTCCTTTTGATCTCTCCCAGCACATGAAAACAGGTGTCACAGTCCAGGGATTATGTAGGTCAGAGATTATTTGAAGAAGGATTAAGTAGAGCTACCAGTTTTCTTAGCAACCATATCCAAAAGCATGAGATTCTATTTAAGATGTAGGCCTTCTTTCAGATAGGTCACTTATTTGTCATATACCAAATCCCTGCTGAAACTATGGAAGACGGTTAGAATTTTTAAAGTTTTGTTTGTGATAAAAAAAAATGCAGGAACAGATCAAACTATGTACTTACAGATACAATTAACAGAATAACTTCTGAGTCTCCTAAAATCCTGGTGAGTTTGTTGTTGTTGCTGTTGATCTTTGCAGAGTAACGTTGAGACCATCCAGAAAATAGTGGGGTGATTGCACCAATGTTCACCGATTTATATGCACATACAAGTAATTATAATCAAAGTCTGATTTACCTCTGCAAATTGAGTAGAGGTGTGAGTACTGGTGCTGTATTTCACTGAATGCAGCTGCACTTCTGAAACACTGCTCTTACTCACTGCAAGAACCTCTCCTCCTATTGGACATGGGAACACAACCAGCAGTGAATTGGTAGCCCGCTGTGGGTCTCTGCTAGAAAGGGCTGAGGGACCATACACCTCCCATTTTATTTTCAGCTACTGAGGAAGGCATGTCCACTGCAGACTGTTCCGCTTTCATACATGTCCATTTGCTTTTGGGGTTATTTATAGCCCACAGTTGAAAGTGTCTGAGATCTGGCAATAACGTGTTGGATTCCATCAACACATTTCTCCTACTTAGTGTAGCTGTGTTCTGTTGACACAGATGTGTGAGTAGCCCCCGAGTATGTTATTATTGGGATGAATAATCAAGAATTTCTGTGATCGTAGGACCAGCAATACAGCAGACCCACATCCCAATCATTAATGCAAATTTATTCCGTAAGCGGGTATAAGTTTGAAGCCTTTTAAATGTGGTTAACACTGATTTATTCAGCCCATCAACTGACATAATTTTTATACATCTCACAGCACTTATCTTCAGTTACTGCCTCCACAAAAAGCACAATAGTTAGGTCCTATCTTGCAGCTCAAGTAGGAGGAAGTCTTATTAGCAAAGCGTTTGACTAATAATTTATTTTGTAGACAGATGCTGAACAAAAGTGTTTGGTTCAGCTCTTTGCGCATAGAAGGAGCAATGATTAAGTTGTATTTAAGAAGAGATTACTCTTGTGCTTCTGAGCTGCCTTCCAGCTTCTGCAGTGATGTATAGAAATGGGGCTGCTTGGGACCGAATGCGCGCAGCGCTGCAGCCCCAGCAGCTATGGGGTTTGCAGGAGTTGTGTGGTTTTGCTTTCCTGACATTTGCTTACTCTGCCTCAAATACTGAGGGGCCACCGCTCTGCATTCAGAGCTGTCTGCTGTTGCCAGGAGAGAGGGATGGAAAACCTCCGGACACCCCAGCCCTCTTCATTCAGGAGCTATTAACTCTAACAAAGCACACAGCCGCTCTCTTCTATATTCTCGCTATGTCTAGACCGACCTCTCTTTGTGCCTAAAGGGAAATCACTGAAGACAGCCAAACGCAGCAGAGCCCACTTGCTGCCCCCACCTTGCAGCATGATTCCTGTCTCCTGCATTGTTTCAGCGCTGGGACAAGAAGATTCCATCTCGGTTTGAGATGGTCCTACGGGGAGAAGCTGGCCTTGCCAGTAGCGCAGGACAGAGGGAGTCACATTGGGAAATCAGTTGGGAACAGCCCACTCTTCCCACAGGGACTTGCCAGCATCACCGACCTCCTGTAGACCTCAGCTTTCTGTACAGTATACTCCCACAGTGATACCAAGGGGCATTGTACTGGAAAAAGGCACATCTAGAGGGGGATGAAAAGGTTCAGAAGAGATGATGTTTGGGGTGTTCAGTGAGAAGCCAAACCCTACTGGTACCTTGAAGAGAATAACAGCTTGAGGTGCTGATGTTTCTTCTTCTCTGAAGGGTTGTGTGCGTTCCCCTGCCTGTCCAGCCAGATGCATGCATTCACCAAACTGAAGACTTTCAGTTTTAGGGTTGTGCGTACTGGGGCAGATGGATGTCTCCGTATGCAGTAGAAGGTCAGCCAGAGGCTGTGAGGTGGTTCCCCAGATGCTGCACTACAGGACAAGGGAATGCCAAACAGACTGCCAGCAACATCATGCTATGTGGGGGACACTTTCTAGACTACTTGGAGGTTGCTTCTTCCAGCTTATGGCTCATATCTTTGTGTTTGAACACTGAAGGGATCAAAGAACCTTGATGTGATGGGACACAACTGCTCTGAGTGCCCATACATTGTGTCTGACTGTAAATTATTCTCAGCTGAAAAGCATAGGTTTTTGTTGGTGGTGGTTTTTTGTGTTTTTTTTTTTAGGAAGAAGGCAGAATCTGTGAAAGACGCTTCAGGACTGGATGGGAATATTGCTCTAGTTCTGCCAGAATAGTGGGAAGCCTGAAAATAAGTTACAGAAGGTCCAGTTAATTTCTGGTGTAACTTACAAGGAAGTCAGGTGCATAAATTGGGAGAAAAGAAGAAAAAGAAGAACATGATGAGAAGAGAATAGTTTGGGCTCAACACCTCACTGAGGGATATGAGTGGTGATTCTGGGTTGAATATTGTTTGAAAATACCATCAAAGGTAGATTAAAGTCAGGATTGTTGTGAAAGGAAATGGATAACTGGGAAAGCAAGAACAGTTACTCTGGGGGCTTTCTGCTGCTCATGTGTGTGCAGCTGGGGCCCACCGGGAGAGGGGCTGTTTGGACGAGATGAAAGGTCATGTCAAATTGATTTAGTACCTACAAGTGCTATTGGTGTGCTGCTTAGTCCCTAATCGGTGAGGTAGAGAATGAGAAGCTTGTGCTATTTGCTCAACTAAAAAATGCGTTTCATCTTCCCCACACCCCCCAATTAAGAGCATTTTTTAAAATAGAGATTTAGCCTGATGTATACATTTAAAAGAAACATACCTTCACACAAAGGTGCATGCTTCTCCTTCGTTATTGTATATACTCAAAACACCCTGAAATTTAGATTTATTCTTAACCCCTGTATTAATGCACTTTTTTTTTTGGTGCATTTAATTTCCATAATGTGGCACAAAGCAGAGTTCTTGAATGAGCAGTACACTATGGGGACAAGAAATGCAGCAGAATGAGCACCAGATACTGTAGTTTCCTGCAATCCCATGAAGTCTTGTACCAAAAGGAACAAATACTGGAGTATAAATTTGGAAATTTAAATGCAAAGTTCTTTGTTCTGAAATTTGCACTGTGAAGGAGATTGTGCTGTGTTACGTGAAGAAAACACTGCTTTATAAGTGAGTACAATAATCTGCAGGGAGAGAATTTGCGACTGATGAAAGTACGTGAATCATAAACCAGGTGATAATACAAACTCTGAATGTACATAAAAAGCTTAATCACAACCTATATATAGATTTTACATCTCAAGAAAATAATATAACATTGCTTCTCGAGGACGTTTCTGAATCTCCATACTAGCCTAGATTTGTACTAGAAATCAAGATTCTATACTTGCTCATTCCTAAGGTAAGTTTCCTAATTTGAAATATTACCATAATCCTCATTTAAGCACTTTGGAGCTTTCACCCCGAAGAGAGAAGTAGCAGCATCTTCACTGGTAACAAAAAGGTGACCATCAAAAGGCAGAAGGAGCCCACACCACGTGCAATGTGTTTCACTGTCCATAGAAAGCAGATTGCTGACCACAATAATTTTCGTGTTTCAGATACTGGAGAAAGTGGCCAATTAGTCCTATAATACTGAATTCTGACCTTTAGATTTATAGAAATGAAGATGACCAGTGATTTTATAAGTCTGGAGCAAGTATTGGTTACTCAAAATGTAACCTCTTCTAGTTGCAAAGACTTCTGAGATATTGAAGTTTTCTTTCAAAATAAACATTTTTCTGTGTAATGAGAAATGAGAATTCTTGGCACTTTGAGGAATATGGTCAGTGCACATGGCAGTGATGGGCTGGTGGTTGGACGAGGTGATCCTAGTGGTCTTTTCCAACCTTAATGGTTCTATGAGTCTATGATTACGGGGCTGAGCCCTGGCATAGAGGTTACTTCATCAAATGGCAGAAAGGATGCGCCTCGTTCCTCCTTACATGGGTATATCTGGTGAGTTAAGACAACAACATTACTTAAATTGGAATAATTACCATCTGCCTCAGTGAAAAATTCCAATAGCCTAAGCAAATACTATTGCTGCTGGACAAAGCAATCTCTTTCAGGATACAGTGGTGTGCAGTGCCAGCTCAAACAGATTAAATCTAAGCAGAAATAAAGCAGAAAATAAGGCTAGATCCCCTAGGATGATCAGAGCAAAAAGGAAAACTAAAAGAGTTTTGGCAGGTATCATTCCCTGAAAATAAGCGTGAAACGTCATGTGATTGCCGTCTGTGTATACACCACGCATGTAACCACTAGGAGGAAAAGGAATTATTTAAACTAAGGAAGAGTCCTGGCATGAGAAAAACCTCATATAAAGCAGCTGTTAGTAAAATTATGCTAAAAGTTAAACAAGCCTTGGAGAGCAGCGCGGTTCTGGAATGCACTTCCAGGGGAGTGGGAGCAAAGGCTGGCTACTTCTGACATGGAGCTAGTTAAGTTTATGAAGGGAATTCCTGTGCATTGCATAGAGTCATTGTCATGATAATAAGAACATATTAAATTTCAGTACTTTATTTATTTAGTGTCTTTGATCCAAAGCACTTATATAAAAAAGCAATAACGAAAATTCCTTTCAACCGGTACAATAAAAGTCATAATTCCTTGGGGTATTTCATTTTCTTTAGTAAAACGCAATTTGGACACATTCCATTCAATACTCGCATAAATGACAGAGCATCAGCTCTATGAATAATAAATCTGGAACATAAGATAAGCTATAGGTTATTGAAATGATGTGTTGTAAAGTTTGGATCCAACCTTTGCAACGCTAAACTAATAACAGCTGAGGGAATTTGTGACTCTTTGGCAAGTTTACAGGACTCTTCCAATAACTGCCCTGGAAGTCACTGGTTTTAAGCTCTGTGAATCTGCTGATTGTGGAACTGAGATAAAACCACCACTTGGGAGATTCTCTGCAGGCCCCAAACCCACAAACCTAATGGGAGGCTGCACTGACCTTGGCACCAGTGGGAGATTTTGCCTCCCCTGCAGTGTTTAGCTCAACTGGAGCGTGTGAATGTGCTACACAAGCCCACCTCTTCTCTTCTGTCACTCATGGTATTTCAATCCCCTGGGTAACTCAGGAGTGAAAAGTGTTTCAAGTTTGGATACCTAATTCAGCATCTAAGTCAGTCTTCAGGGCCATGTATATGGCTGCTTGGTGCTTGGAGATAGAGAGCAACATCTGACATCTGTGCATGCTGTGCTGAAATCTCTCAGAGTTTTGCTCTGGTAAGGCTGGGAAGGACCTGTTTCCCTCAGTCCATGGCCTAAATCAACTCTAAGGGAACAGCGTTCAAAGGATATTTTATGTGCGGGTAAGGTATTTCCCATTGAATATTCTTTGGTAGATCACTGGATTCTGATCCTGAGTGCTCAGCCTTCTGGTTTTAGGTTGAGCTGATACAACACCACCATCAAAAGATCCAGATGACAACCCTTGATAGTCTGAAAGAGGACGTGTCCTTACCACATTTGCTTCATTCTGCTAACCTGGCTGCTTTAGTTTAGGTACCACTCCTTGTCACAGTACACAAACATGGGCTTCCAAACATTCCAATTTTAGCTGTAGTATTTCAGTTTCAGTTGCAATGTGCTTGAATGTATTTTCTGGACCTCTCTAGTCTTTACAAGTTAAAAAGAAAAACAATCAATTGTTACACAATATGTAGTAAATGGGGTGGAAAAGGCGATGAATTTCAAAAGAAGTGCCGCTGTGCCCTCTGAGTGCCAGCGGGATATTACAGCGCAGAGCACCAGAGGTGTTGGGAGAGGAAGCGGTCAGATCTGCCTGTTGGCTACAAGTGTTTGATCTCGGAACAGTTACATAAGGGAAAAGGCTGATCACTCAATAAGTTTATGCAGATTCATGATTACTCTTGAGAACACAGATGATCTCTCTCTCTCTCTTTTTAAATAAAAGTACAGGCCAGCCCTTGAGAGGGTTTGCATCGGCTGCGTCACAGAACCGGTGGGAGGATCTGCCCACAGTGCATGCAGCATTAAGCTCTTTTTCTGTATCTGTTCTTTTCTTAGGCCCTTGCACTCTTTCTCAGCTGTAACTTGTGAGTTCCTTTCTGAGGGAAAATGTGACTTGCAGGGCTTTTTTTTTTTCCCCTTAGAGTTTCCTTGGCAGAAAGTGTAATGGAATTGGCTGCCATCAACACCTGCTTTCAAGCTTTCCTGATAAAATTAGACTCTGTATCTCAGCGTCACATATGGCATATTTATAATTAGTCTTTTTGCAGTATATGAATGTCAGTTCCTAAAATGCTGCCTGCACTGTTCATGTGGGAATATTTCTCTTCATTAAACAAATCCAGATTTTCCACTGGAGCTTCTAATCGCTGAAAACTCACATCTTTGTGTGCCTAATCTCAGAACCATTTGGATGGACTGAAATACGGAGTATCTCCAGTTTCACTGGAACCACGCTGTGTGCACGTCCCCTCTGAGAGCAGGAACCTGAGACACCTCCACAGCCTCCATACCTCAAGTTGCTTGTGGCAGTGCGGCCTTGGAACACACAGCCACGAGAAATGAGGGCTGGGCTTCTCTGGAGGGCTGGAAACTGACCTCGTCTTGGAAACAGAGGTAGGCCTATGCTTAGGAACTTCTAAAAAATATTACTAGACATAACATTTCCAAACAAGAACACCCAGTTTTTAACACATGCTTAAAAGTAAGCCAACTTCCATTGAAATATGAAGCTTGGAGGTGTTTTCGGACACGTGACGATTGAAATTACCAGTCAGAAAGATGGGAAAGAGTGGTCCCTTTTCAGTGATTCACAGGTGATTTTTTAAAAACAGTTGTGAAATGCATTGGAAATCCTACGTCTGTCTTGAGATGGTCCTGAACTGCTACAAATACTGCTATAGATGGTGGGCGCTTTGTTCATTAGTTTCACAGCTGAGAATTTTTATTCCACTTGGGTATGTTCATTTCTCTGCTCAAATGAGGAAATGCACGAAGTAACAAATCATCACTATACTGCTAGCACTAATATCAGGGGAGTGGAAACATTCAGATGGAAAAGTCAGCATTCAGTGCCTATGCAACAGGATGAGAATGTGCAAACTGTCAACTTGGAATATAAATTTCTTTAGTTTCTCAAGTGCAAAGTTAGTGCAGTGTCAGCAACATTACCCTCTAGGGAAAAAAAAAAAAAAAGGATGACAAATAGGAAAACATTTATAAACACAGCTCTTGATAGCTCTCATGCAAACTGCTGTCAGACTTGTACACTAATGCAGTGAATCATTCAGGCTCAGCTCACTGGGGGTACTCCTGCTCATATTGGTAAGGCTAGCCATAAGGGATTTCACTTTATAGGCGTAGTAGTCCCTTAAGTTGACCGATGGAACTTCTTTCATGCCATCACCAAAATCACAGCTCCTCATGGCACTCTCTAACTGCTTCTGACGCCTATAAAAGTGGGAGAATTTATTGAAGATCAGTGTAATGGGAAGCACTACCACCAGGATGCCAGCTAGGATGCATGCAGATGCCGTCAGCTTGCCAGCAGTGCTCCCTGGCACAACGTCCCCGTAGCCCACTGTGGTCATGCTAACAGTGGCCCACCACCAGCAAGCAGGGATGGTGGCTAGCCCCTCGTTCTCTTCTTTTTCAATGGTGTAGGCCACTACTGAGAAAATGGAGATGCCAACAGAGAGGTAGAGTAAAAGGAGCCCTACCTCTCTGTAGCTGTACTTCAGGGTGGCTCCAAGGGACCTAAGACCCGTTGAGTGCCTAGCAAGCTTTAAGATGCGAAAGATCCTCATGAGCCTCAGGACTTGTGCAACCCTGCCTAAATTTGCCAAGGTTGGACTACTTTCCACCACCAAGTTGACAATTAAGGTAATATAAAATGGTAGGATAGACATTAGGTCAATCAAATTCAGGGCATGCTGGAAAAACTTTAAAAAGTCAGGAGCTACTGCGAATCTCGCCACCAGTTCAAAAGTGAACCATGCAATACCAAAGTGCTCCACAATTTCAAAGCGAGGGTCTTCCTCAGGGGTCCCGCTGCTGTCAATGATCTGGAAATCTGAGAGGCTGTTCAGGCACATGGTCACAATGGAGCCCAGAACCACCACGATGGAGAGCACACTGAAGATTCGGCTCAAGACCGAGTAGCCAGGGTTATCCAAAGCAAGCCAGAGCTGCCTCCGGATGTTTCCAAAGGGTTGTTTGTCAAACTTAGAGGCATCATTGTAGAATGCCAAGATCTCATCAAAAGAAGATGTGGTACTTTCCTGGTCACTTTGTTCCTCCCATTTCTCTTGGTCTGGCTCCATTTTCCTCCCGTGGTAGCTGTAGCTGCAGCATGAGTCTATAAAGAACTCATTGATTCCCCAGTACTCAATCTCCTGGCTGAAAGAAAACACACAGAGCTCGCCCATCACATGGAGCTTGCCAGTGTTGTAAAAGTGGAGCACGTAGGGGAAGAGCTCAGGGTTCCTGTCAAAATAAAACTCATTCTTGGTGTCATCGTAGTCATCGCAGAGCTCCAGGATTGACTCCTTCGAGTGACAGCTCAGCAGTTTGCCCAGTCTGGTCTCTGGGAACCTCAATAATGTGTTGGATCTCATCTTTTTCTTAAAACCTCCAACGTTGATGCTGATTTCATTGTCTTCAAAATTCGCCTCAGATAAAGCCTTCAGGCTCTGCCCTGTCATAGTGACCTCCTTCCAAAGGTGTGTAGGAAATAAAAGCCTAGAATGCAATTGCACGGAGCATCAGCACATCAGCAGAATAGGCAAATCTGAAGCATGTTCACCTACTGACATTCTCATTTTCTTTTTCTTTCTTTCTTTCCTTCCTTTTTTCTTTCTTCCTTCTTTCCTTCCTTCCTTGCTTTCTTCCTTGCTTTTCTTTGTCTCTCTCTCTCTCTTTTCCTTTCTCTCTCTTCTTTTATATCATTCTTCCTTTCTCTCTTCCTTTCTCTTTCTTTTTTCTCTCCGCTCTCTTTCACTCTCATTTCTCTCTCCATCTCTCTTTCTTTCCTTTTCTTTCATTTTCTCCCCTTATCTCTCCCTCTCCCCTTTCCCCCCCTTTCTCCCTTTCCCCTTTTCTCTCTCCCCCTCCCTACCGCACACACTGCTGCTGCTCCTTTGTTCCAGCCGTACCTCCTCTCACACCTCTCCCCACCGGCTCCCCGCTCCCCTTCCCTCCATCCCACCCCCAGCCCTCCATCCTCCCGGTCCTCTCCCCCCTCCCCAGGACCCCTTCTCGGGCGGCGCTCCCCTACCTGCTCTCAGCGCCCGGCCGGCCGCCGGCTCCGCGCCGCCATCCCCGCTGCCTGGGGCCGCGCCGCCGCTTCGCTCCGCTGCCTGCGGGCCGCGGTGCTGAAGGGACAGCGGCGGCTCAGCGGCGGCGGCCGGCGGCACACGCGCTCGTCATGGCGACGACCCCCGCGGGGCCGCGCTCCCCTCCGAGCTCCGCTGCCTGCGGGGGACGGCGCGGTGCCGCGCAGGGCACCGGCGGGGGGGTCTCGTGGAGCTGCTGCCCACGCGCACCGGGAGGTGGCGGATCCCCCGCCCGCCTCGGGACGCCTCCCCCGCCGGGAGGGGAGATCCGCAGAGCCGTTCCGTGCGGGGACCCCACCCGCGGCCGGCGGGCAGCGGACTCCTGGGCTCCCCTACGCCGTCCCGGTGGCCGCGCACCTGCCCGGTCGCCCGGCGGGTCGCAGAGTCCGACCTCGGGCTCCTCTGCCCGCGCTGCGAGGCAATCTCCCTCCTCCCTCCGAGCCCGACACGAGGCCGAGGTTCCCGCGGGAGTTGCCGCGCCGGCGGCGCTCGGGGGCGGCGGCAGCGCACGGCACGACACACCCAGGCCGGGAGCTCACCCCCGCCTGCCAGCCCCGTCACTGCCCGCCCGGCCCGCTCCCGGCTGCGGGGGGCTTCGCACCTGGCAGGGCTGCAGGGGTGATGCGGAGAGATAATCCTCACCTGCTTCCTCCAGCCCCCAGCCTCCGCAGCTCTGCGCATCACCCCCAGCTTGCTCCTCGGACCCTCGGGCAACCCTGCTTACGGCAGGGGTTTGGAATTAGATGACCTTTCAGATCCCTTCCAGCCTGAGCCATTCCTTAATACAGCCCTGCAATAAGTAAGCCCTGGTGCCTGCCAACAGCCGGGTCTTCAGGTCCTGCTCAGACATCCCAGCAAGGTGCTGTGACCACCCCACCAGGTCCCACCAGTGCTGTTGTTGTGTGGCTGGAGCCCCTGCACCTCCTGCGACACCTCCAGTACTACCCATGAGCCACAGCCCTGCAGCACCTGGGTGTGTTTCTTCCTCCAGGTGCTGCCCTTCTCTTAGAATCATAGAATCATAGAATCATCAAAGTTGGAAAAGATCTCTAAGATCATCCAGTCCAACTGTTCGCCTATCACCAATATTCCCCTCTAAGCCATGTCCCTCAGTACAACAGCTAAACATTTCTTGAATACCTCTAGGGACAGTGACTCCACCACCTCCCTGGGCAGCCCATTCCAATGCCTGATCACTCTCTCAGAGAAGTATTTCCTAACATCCAGCCTGAATCTCCCTTGGTGGAACTTGAGGCCGTTCCATCTAGTCCTATCACTAATTACATGGGAGAAGAGGCCGACCTCCACTTCACCACACCCTCCTGTCAGGCAGTTGTAGAGAGCAACAAAGTCACCCCAGAGCCTCCTCTTCTCCAGACTGAACAATCCCCCTGAGGCTTGCTCTTGCTCAGCTTTCCTGCTGCAGTGGTGTTGGAGTCCTATGGCCTCCCTTTGCCCTTATGGACCCCCTGTGTGTCCCACCTCCAGAGCAGCAGCTCCCATGGCAGCCTGTGACAGCCTCATTTTCTTGGGGCTGATGGACTCAGTCCTGGGGATGCTCTTGCTCTTGGTGCTCAGGGCAGGGATGGCAGGACACAGGCTGGGGCACCCTTGCTGAGCCTTCTTCTGGAGGTCCGCCCAGAGTCCTCAGGGCTTCGCTACATCACAGAACTTCTCTGCTTTGATTTCTCACTCAAAATGAGAACAGAATTAACGTTGTGAGGAATGGTGAGCTGCTGCTGACAGTGCATCAGGCATTGTGCTTTCACCAGCGCTGCACCATCCTGGATATCTAGCGGGGGCTTGGAACGTTCCAAATTTGTGGAATATGTATTTTTCATTACTTTCCTGTTCTTAAATTAGATTATTTTTTATCTCCCCCTAATGCTGCTTTGGAAGAAACTAGGTGGAGATACCCTTAGAGGATTTTCTAGCTTTTATACATTTTCCTTTCCCGCTAAGCTGCTTGTCTAAGAAAAAATCATAGACAGCCTCATATTCATTTTGGGAATTGCATTTATCCATTTCTGTTATCTTTACCCTGGAAGGGTCACTGGTCACCCTCTAACCTGAGATCTTTATGCATTTTCTCATCAGAAGACACAGTGAAGTTTCTGCAGAGATAACTCAAAGAGCAAAACAATATAACTCTATTAGGATACGACTCCTCCAAGTCCAATATAACTCCTCCTGTAATTAGGGCTAATTGCTTCAGCCAGAGCATTGTGCTAATAAGGTTAAAATGCCTCTAGCACCCAAGGTAGTAATCCAAAACTCATCTGAATGTTTCTGCAAGGCATCACTCTGCTCCGTGGGCACATGATCACTGGCACAATGCTTTTGCATTTTCCAATGGTGAGCACAGGGCACATTGCTGCAGACACCCTGACAGTGGTGGAATCCAGGGCAAACGATCCGCTTTGGTCTGCCAGAGGGAATCAGACACGGCATTTTTCTGCTGCTGGGGAATTGCCTGTTGGAGTGGGAGGTAGATGGGTAACTAATATCACCGTAGGGCAACATTACAAATAACCAACTTAACAGGGCATGCTGCCTGTGCTTGTGACTCTGAGACCGTGTGAAAGACACAGAGTTAGTTCTGTTGGTTCACATGGCACCATGTTAATTAATGAGCATGAGGAGGTGCCAGTGGTATATAATGACCCGGACTATGAGCAGATGCCTGGCCATGAATGCATATCAGCTAGAGTGTGCTTCCCATGGCCATACGCCCTGCTCTGGGCTCATGGTGACCCAAACTGTGAGAGGACGGGGGTTTGTTGCTGGGTGTCAGAAGTGGCCACCTGGGTGCATTGGCCATGTCCCTGCTCAACACCCGCCCACGCTGATGGGGATGTGGCACTGGTGTCTGCAGAGCCATGCCAGCTTTGGGAGAAGTGAATCCACTTCTCCTACTAGTACTGCATCTGCAGCATTAATGAAATATTGAATAGGATCTAAATGAGGAGATTGGACCCAGCTCAGTGGTTTAATCAGTACTTCCACTGGTGGGTAGGCTCGCTTTGGAGTTGAGGCCACAAACCTCATTAGGCTGGAGGTGGAAAGTCTGCACGTAACGCTTACTGGAAGGTCCCCCTTTGCCTGGAGCCAGACTCAAACTCACATTCATGCTGACCGCTTCCTTTTGCACCAGATGGGTTGGAAAATCCCGGAGTCTTAATGTGTTAGTTTAAGATCGATAGATATGATCTGTTTTTCTTTGCAAAGCCTTGCAGGCAGCTGGGAGCAAAGCTTTCCTGACAACATTCCTACTACCACGACCGCTGACTGCGGCCAGCTGGTGCATGTGTTCAAAAGAACAAAAATATTTTTGCAGATAATGCTCATTTAAATACTGGAAAAGGTCTACTGCAGAAGATTGCCAAGGCAAAAAAGAATGAATAAGTTGACCACGGATTTAAACAAATTCAGAAAGTCTACTTCCCTCTCTGGATGTTTATAGAAGGGATCTTAGCACAGCCAGAATTTGACAGAACCTGACTGAAGGGAGGTGCTGCAGAGGGCTGGCCCCAAAGCGCCTCACCTTTACTTTCCCACCAGCAAGCTCTCACGGCTCACAGCTGCCCACGGCCAGCTTTTGCCAACCGAGAAAACCGAGGCCAGCCCAGCTGTGAGGCCTTCAAGCTCTGCTGGGAAGAAGGATGTCGTGCCTCCCTCAGCCCCAGGCAAACAGCAGTGCCATTTGCTTGTGAACCTGCTCCTTACGTAAGTGTCCTGCCTGACAAGTCTGATTTCTTGGGAGGCTAAGGCTCTCTGCAAGCTGCTGTGGCACTTGCAGCTTGAAACTGGGGAGGGAGTTTCACCTGACAGTGGCTCCGCAGAGTGGCACATCCCACTCACTGGCAGTGCACCAGTTGTGTGAGCAGTGCAGCTTTGCTGTGAGGACTACTGTCTGTGCTGAGCTGACCTGCTCAGCCACCACCGTGCCGCTGCACCTGGTGCTCCGCTGCAAAGGACACACGATGGTAATTACCTTTGCAAGCCCTGTGGGCAGCACTGTCTTCCTTGAGGAAATCACCATATCGCAAAGTCATGGAGTGCAAGAAAGGATCGTTCTGTGCTTGGCTCCCATTTAGTACGGCCTATAGAATTTCAGCCTTTTGCACCCTACTGAACGCTGGTGTCTGAGATGGATTGGATGAGCCAGCCCTACGGACCCCGCTGACTAATGTTGGAGGAGCCTGCAGTAGGTCTCCTTCATCCCATCCACTTGGGATGACCAGCTCCAGTGACATGTGACATGGTTTACACTGAGGCTAAGATCCGTATTCTTTCTAGGTAAAAATGGTGCACAAGCTGAGCTGCGAGAGTATGTCTAATGCATACCAGCACAAATGGGCATTCAGTCCACAGCCTTCAGCCAGACAATATAACTCTTAAATCACCTACAGCATGCACATTATGCCCTCAGCAATAGGTGTTCCACCTTAACGAGCTGTTCTGAATGAGCCACACTGGTTGCTAGTGGGCATACAACCAACACATAGCTCGGGTGTAGGTGTCTGCACTGTAGGTGCTCTATGTTATAGGAGATGCATGGCCGTGCTTTGGGGTTTTAAAGCAACAGGGAAGAAGGGTTTTCAGGAGCGCAATTTGGATTTAAGATGATGAGCTAATGCTGTCCAGCTGCTGCCTTCCCTGTGACACCAGTGCTGTCATCAGTGGGCACGACCTCTTTGATACTGGGCTGAATGGAAGCAGGGAGGAAGAGAATCTTGTTCGGATGCAGGTTATGGCTGTTGGCTTTAAACCGGGAATACAAAGCCTAGTTCTGTGCTGTCAGTCAGCTAACCTGGAGCATATGAAGGCCATTTCACCTGCATTTGGAACCTACCCTCACATTTCTTTCCTTACACTTCTCAGGCTTATGTATACATAGAAGACAAAGACAGAGGAAATCTGCAACAGCACAGACCCCCTGGGCAAGTCCCTGTATGTGGTATACTGTCAGGTGATTTGCTCTCGCTGAGAACACGCCTCATGCTTACATACAGCAGCATGTTCTGCCTCCATTCTTTTTTTCTGTTCAGATTTGAAGAAGATGGTGAAAATGTGACTTGTTCTAAGCAAGTGAGAAAAAGCGCTTTACTATAGCAAGAATATTTGAGATAATTTCTTGTGTGTGTGTATATATATATATGTATGTATGTATATATATACCTGTGGTGCAGGAATCTCCATCTTGAATAAAGAAAACAAGCTGAACACAATCAGAGAGAGCAGTCCTTACTTGCAAACAATTTACTCCAAAAGCACAACTATGAGAAAACCTCTCCAAAATGAAATTTATTTCAGTGTAGGTGGAAAACTGATGTTGATTATGAATGCAGCATGCGGGAGGGCAGGAGAAAACCTCTCCAGTGAAATGGCTCAATCACACCAGCTCTCCCAGCACCCTGGAGCAGCCCAGGGCTATGCAGCTCCGCACACAGCTCACAGGTCAGTGAGCTTCAGGTCAGGCTTGTTTGGTGCTGGAATGGTGGGACATCTCCGGTGTTGGCATCCTTGCCTGCCATAGGTATCAGGATTTTCTCCTTCTTGTCAATTTCTGACTCTCTTTCTGTGAGTTTGGAGTTATGGAAGCCTTAGATCATCTCGTGTTTCAAATATTAACAACATTGATATTAGAATCATAGAATCAAAGAATCCTTAAAAGTGACCTTACAAGGCCATCTAGTCCAAATACCCTGCAACGAACAGAATGCACAGCTAGATCTGGTTGCACAGGGCCTGATCCAGCCTCACCTTGAAAGTCTCCAGGGACGGGTCATCAACCAGATCTCTGGGCAACCTGTTCCAGTGCCTCACCACCCTCACTGTAAAAGACTTTTTCCTTATATCTAACCTAAATCTCCCCTCTTTAAGCTTGAAGCCAT
>JACDJE010001426.1:0-10037 GCA_016647715.1 Pavo muticus | reverse complement strand
AAACTGTGCTGATGCAAGTATAACTTCCCAGACAGCAGTCACTTGCTTTGCTTTCAATGGCCCATACTTGTACAGCTCAGTGATGTCCTCTCAGCCTGAGATGCATCAGACCCTGGAAGTGACCTCCGATCCAATGGGCAAACAGGAGAAAGCAGTGTCCCTACAGTATGTGGCCCTTCCAGACAAAGCCAGTCCCCAGGCTGCACAGAGGCAAGAGCAGCCGGGAGCAGGTCCTCTGCAGTCCTTCCTGCTCCCAGAGCAGAAGGAAGTGACGCAGTACCTCAACGACAAGAAGGAAGTTTCACCACTTCCCACCACCTGTGAGAAAAGTACAGACGCGAGAACAGAAGAGCAGAAATCTCCAGAGGCTCCTGGCTGTCCCACATTCCTTCAGCAGTGCCCCTTGGAGTACATCACCACAGAGAGCCTGTTACTGCCATCAGACAGTGACACCACACACCTGCCACTAGTCACTGCTGGGGGGAAACCTTGTGATACACAGGAGCCCCAGCCCTCCAGTGACTGCTCTTGCCATGAGGTTTCTCCTGGGAAATTTGGTGTCATGCTCCCACCTTCAGGCCAAATGTCAGCCTCTCCTGAAATGCACCTGGATGCATTTGGAGACTACCTTGATGTCCGTTCAGGTCCCCATGGACCTTCAGGACTCTCAAAGATTTCTTTGCCTTTCCAGCAGAAGGGAAGCACTCTCCCTAAAGAGCAGCCATTGTCTGAGGGTAATCTGGTGGTGTTAAATCCTGACAGCACTGAGCCAGTTTTCCTTTGCCAGGTTGGTGACTATTGCTTCCACAGCCTGAAATCCGGTGAGAAGGCATGTATGAGTCAGGAATACCCACAAATTAAGAAACTTTCTGGAGGCAGGACAGCACCTGGGAAACCTGTACCAGATGATGAATCCATCACTGGCAAGGAAGGAGATGTATCAAAAATGCAGGCCATTCAGCTTTTCAAAAGCCTGAAATCAGATGATTACTTCTCCTGGCAGCAATCTTTGAGGATCACAGAAATCTGCTAAAGGAGCAAATACCAATGAATAGCAAGGCTACGAGTAGCTGAAAGAGGTGGCAGCTGTCTGATATAAACAAACTGTATAAGCTAGGAGCAAATAAACAGAAACTCCTTTTTCTGTCTTGCAGTGCAATGTGTTGAAAGCCATGGCCAATCAATAGCTTGATCTCATCCTCAATTACCTTTGCAATTTTGTCATGAAAGAACATCCAAATATCATCACTATGAGATAGCTCTTGTAGATAGCTCTTGTTTTCTTAGATTCTTGGATAATCCACAAAGTACACCTTAGCCTTCTTATGGTCCTGCAATGAGCCGCAATCATTTTACAATAGCACCAGACTGCCTGGAACAAAACCTGTTGGAAGAAATGCTGACTTGAATTTGTGAAATGACATCAGGTTGAAAGCCGATTGGAGACCTTTGTTACATAAGATTGTTTCAGGTAATTTTATTATCTTTTGTGTGTGTGTGAAATAGATCAAAGAGTCATCAAGGACCTTTAATTATCTCTACCTTTTCACTACTAGCATAGATTAGGTATCATTTCAGATGAAAAATCACCAGACAGTTATAGAAGCATAAATTAAAAATGAGGAAAAATGGCCCAGAAAAACTTTCTTAATGTTAAGATGCATTGCATCATGGTGTATTCTAAGGATAAGAAGGAAACATTACTGAGGTAATGAAATGAAATATGCTCTAGAGATATAGAGATAGGCTCTAGAGACCCATAGGGAAGATATATTACTAGAGGAAAACCCAAGGACTCATTCAGTACAGTGAGAGGAAGGGAAAGAGACAATAACAGGGAATGACAAGAGGAAAGCTGTGAAGGTGCAGAAGCCTGTGTCTGGTGGGGCTTTTCTGTTTCTCATTGTATGATTTTCTTTTAAGCTCATTGGCTGTTTAAGCACGATATAATTCATCTTAACTATGTGATGTGTTTTTTTTTTTTGTTCTTCATAAGCTGTATTGAAAAAGAGAAGCCACTTTTTTACTTATTCTGCTTCTGTAAAGAAAGTGTTGCAAGATAGGAGCACAGAACTGCCACTCTGTGATCAGTGAAAGGCTTTGGTTTTAGATCTGAAGATGGGCTTGCCATTCCAAAAATATATATAATTGTAACTAATAAAATATATTATTTCTTCTTACAAATCTCTTCTTTCATATGTTAAGAATGTTGTACTTACAACAACATTACTGTTAGCTCTTTTGAATACACCTTAAAAGATTCTGTAAGTTCAGAACTGTCACCTGTAAGTTGACCTTGCTATATTATTTGACAGACCTAATGAGGAGGAGCTCTGTGTTTGTGCCTGCTGATTCTTCCTGCTGGTTTAATGGGACAATGCTGATTCAGAAATTGCAGAGAAATGCATTATTTTCTCGCAATTTAATTCCTTACTAATTTAAATCTGGAAGGAGGCCAAATTCAATTTGACACTCTTGATGGGAAATGGCAGTTGCAGCCACTAATAGAGAATATTGAGGAACACCTTAAATGATTTTTAGTTTTTTTAGTCTCTTTGGCTTTTTATGAGCAAGAAAGCCAATTTCTTCCAGGCTATGTGGTTGTGCTCTATCTAGGCTGGTACTAAAAGGAGATGTTCAAATTCGTATGCAAATCAGGTATCTGGATTCAGATCTCCGATATGCATCACCTTGGGATCAAAGCTTCCACAGTCTTTGTTTTTGTCTTACATTGCTTTCTGAAGTAAGCATCTCAATTAATAGCGTAGATCACCTTTTACACCTCTCTGATTCAAATTTCAAAGATTCTGCCTGTGTTTTGACAGTAAGAAATTTTCTCTTTCTTACTCTCAGGTAGTAAGTTTATTATTGCTTTATAAGAATAAATCTCAACCAGAAATGTATTACCTGACTTTGCTTGAGATTAAGTTGCTAAGTATATTGTGACCTCAATAGTTCCAATGACAATCCGCATGGAACTAGTCAGTTGTTGTGTTTCTGTGAATCTGGGGGTTGTCTTTTACATAAGGAAGGAAATTGAGGGTGAATAGTTAAATAGAAAAGGAAACAGCAATGGAAAGCCCACCGAGGCCTCAAAGAACAGCAGCTGGAGAATTTCTGAGAAAACTGTATCTCTACAGCGTAATGCAAAACAAGCCCAACCCACCCTGCCAATTGCTGTAGACTTTCTTGTTCATACACTGTCAAACACATTTGTACACAGTCTTATTCCTGTACATCTCCAATGATTAATCTCTGATCCCTCTCACTCCCTATGATGCTGTTTCAGCATCTAAAGACATTGTTTTCTTCCCCTCTATGTGTAGGAAAGTCTGTGATATAGGAACACAGCTGAACACAATGGGGCTAAACAGTCATTACATCCTGTCTGATATTCTGCTCTGCCTATAGCTTACAGTGGATACTTAAAGCGAGAGTGTAGTAAGCACAGAAAAGTGCACAGTAAATAATTAAATCCTTACCTGTATCTTTTCCTGGAATCTGGCCCAAAGCCTTCCTGGCTGTTAACGTAGGCTGCATTGCTCTCTGCTCTTCTGGGCACACCAGGGTGCAGCACTGTGTTAGAACAAACATGGCGACCACAATCTGCAACAGCTGGGCTGAGGTAGCAGTGCAGACCCATGGGCCACGACCTTTTTGGGCCTATGTGTGCACCCACATGAGCCTCTCCAGGATTGATAGAGCTGTCCAGGCCCTTGGCTGTGGGGAATCTGGGTGTCTCTCAAGGGCCTGAGGGAGGTGTTAATGGGTGCAGGTGTCCCCTGCTCAGTGAATTTCTTGAGTGGATGGCTGGGGTGCAGGATGAGATTACCAGGCTGAGAGGCACCTGGGAACCAGAGAGGGAGATGGATTGGGCACAGTCTGACCCAATGCATGCTGACTGACAGCCCTGTCCTAAGTTCCTGCAAGGGGAAGATAAGCCTGCTTCTCCCTGGAAAAAGGTGGCAATAACATGCAGAGTGAAGGGGGATGGACCCTCATTTCTGCTATCCACTTGTTCTCATTCAAGTTGGGTGTCAGGAGGCTGTGACAAGGATACTGCAGAACATTAAAAGAGATTTTGCACCCCTTGGAAAAACATGGAAGGGTTTGGGAGCACAAGTAGTGTTCTCTTCTGTCCTCCCAATTGGTGCTGAGAACTGGAAAGAGGAGAACAGCTCAGGTAAATGATTGGCTGTGTGGATGGTGCCAGGACCAAAGCTTTGGGTTCTACAATCTTGGACAGGCCTTTTAGAGGCTGGGCATGTGATGGAATGCAACTGAGCAGGTGGGGCAGAAGTATTTTGAGAAGCAAGCTGGCTGGATTGATTTGCAGAGCTTTAAATGATTTGATGGAGGAAAGAGATGGAGTTCTATGTGATAGGGAAAGGCCAGAAAATGTGGGCAATTTAGGAAACAGCAGGGAAAAAACCTCTGAATTGTCCTAAAGAATCTTGTGAGGACTGCTCAGAGAAGATAACATTGCTAGTAGCCTGACTGAAGTGCCTCTACATCAATGCATGCAGACTGGATAATAAGCAGGAAGAGTTGTAAGCCACGATGCAATTAGAAAAGTATGACCTAATTGCGATCACAGTCATGCGGGGTGATGTACATGACTGGAGTATGATGATTGAGGGCTAGAAGGTTTTCAGAAGAGAGAGGCAGGGAAAGAGGAGTGGGAGAGTTGCTCTCTGTGTTAAGAGTTGGACAGAGTGCAAAGAGCTGCATCTGAGAAACAGCCATGCTCAGGTTGAGAGCTTGTGGGTGAAAATCAGGGACTGGACTAAGAAAGGACATTTGGTGGTCAGGGTCTACTACAGGCTGCCTGATCAAGGGGGAGCCTATGGATGTGCCATTCTTGCTTCAGCTACAGGAAGCGTTGCACTCACGGGAGATACTGACAGGGAATTTCAGCCATCTGTATGTCTATGGAAAAATATTGCAAGCTGCAAGCAATCCCGAAGACTCCTGGCGCGTGTTGAGGATAACTTCCTGCCCCAGGTATTAGAGAAACTGACCAGAGAATAAGCATTTCTGGACCTGGTCCTCACCATTGCAGAGTAGCTCATTAAAGAGGTTAAGATGGGAGGCACTCTGGACTATAGTGACCATGACTTGGCAGAATTTGTGATCTTGAGGAGGATAGGCCTGGCAAAAAGCAAAGTCAGGACCCCAAACTTCAGGAGAGCGAACTTCAAGCTATTTAAGGAATCAGTGGGTGAGTTCCTGTGGAAAGATGTGCTTAGAGACAAAGGAGTGGAGCAGAGTTGGCAGCTCTTTCTGGATGTCCTTCTGTGAGCGCAAGAGCTCTCTGTCCTCCCTTATATGAAAACAAGCAGAGGAAGCAGGAAACCAGTATGGCTCAGCAAGGACCTGTTGGTCAAATAGGGGTAAAAAGGACATGCACAGGCAGTAAAAACAAGGATGTGTCAACCAGGAAGAATCATAGAATCACAGAATCATAGAATGGAGTGGATTGAAAAGGGCCTCAAAGATCATCTAATTTCAAAACCCCTGCCATGGGCAGGTTTGCCAACCACTAGACCAGGCTGCCCAGAGTCACATCCAGCCTGACCTTGAATGCCTCCAGGAATGGGGCATCCACAACCTCCTTGGGCAACCTGTTCCAGTGTGTCACCACCCTCTGAGTGAAAAACTTCCTCCTAAGAATACAGGGATGCTGTCTGGACATGCAGAAAGCCAAGGTGCAGATGAAACTGAACTTGGTGAGGGATATAATAAAATACAAGAAGGAATTCTATAGGTACAGTGGTCAGAAAAGACACACCAAAGAGAGCATACCCCCTCTGATAGCTGAGAAAGGAGAACTGGCTACAATGAACATGGAGAAGGCTGAGGTACAAAATAAGTTCTTTGTCTCGGTCTTCACCAGCAGCCAGGATTCTCATGTCTCTCCTGTCTCTCACATTTCTGAACCTCACATCACTGAACCTCTAAGTAGGAACTGTGGGGGCAAAATCCCCCCCTCTATAAGAGCAGATCAAATCCAACACCATTTCACAAGGCTGAATGTGTATAAATCTATGGGGCTGGATGGCATGCTTCCTAGAGTTTTGAGGGAGCTTGCTGGTGGCTGCCAAACCACTCTCCATCATGTCTGAAAAGTCACGGCTGTCAGGCAAAGTCCTTGGTGACTGGAAAGAGGGAAAGGAACATCTGGGGAACTATAGGCCAGTGTGCCTCACCTCTGTGCCTGGGAAAATCGTGGAACAGATCCTCTCGGGAAACATGTTACGGCAATTGTTAGGGATGAGCAGGTGATCCAAGACAGCCAGCATGGCTTCAGGCAGGTTGTGTCTGACCAATCTGGAGGCCTCCTATGATGAAGTGATGGTATCGGTGGACAAAGGAAGGGCAACTGATGTCATCTCCATGGACTTCTGCAAGGTCTTTGATATGGTCCCACACCACATCCTTATCTCTAAATTGGAGAGATACGGGTTTGAAGGGTGAACTATTTGGTGGATAAGAAATTGGTTAGAATATTGTAGCCAAAGAGTTGTGGTCAGTGGCTCTATATCCAGGTGGAGGCTGGTGATGAGTGGTGTCCCACAGGGGGGTCTGTCTTATGCTCTTTATCAGTGACACAGATGTTGGGATCAAGAGCACCCTCAGCAAGTTTGCAGACGATACCGAGCTGAGTGGTGCAGTTGATATGACAGAGGGATGGGACACCATCCAAAGGGACTTTGAGAAACAAAAAGGATGGGCCAAGGTAAACTGATGAGGTTCAGCAAGGCCAAGCGTGAGGTGCTGCACTTGGGTTGGAGCAATCCCAGACATGTATACAGATTAGAAGACTTCCTTGAGAGTAGTCCTGCCAAGAGAGACTTAAGTGTCCTGGTAGATGAAAAACTTAATGTGAGCCAGTAGTGTGCATTGGCAGCCAGGAAGGTCAACTGTGACTTGGACTGCATCAAAAGAAAGGTGGCCAGCAGGGTGAGGGAGGTCATCCTCCCTCTCTTTTCTGCCCTCGTGAAGCCCCGTCTGCAGTATTGCGTCCAGGCGTGGGGCCCCCATCCCAGGAAGGACACGGAGCTGTTGGAGCCTGTCCAGAGGAGAGACATGAGGATGATAGAGGGTGGGAGAACCACTCCTATGAAGACAGGCATAAGGAGCTGGGCTTGTTGTCTGAGGAAGAGAAGGCTCCAGGGAGACTGCATTATGGCCTTCTAGTATTTAAAGGGAGTTATAAGCAGGAGGGAAATCAGCTTTTTCAAGGACAGATAGTGATAGGTCAAGGGCAGCAATTTTAAACCAAAGGAGGAGAGATTTAGATTAGATGTCAGGGGGAAGTTCTTCACTGAGAGGGTGGTGAGGTGCTGAAACAGGCTGCCTAGAGAAGTTTTGGATGCCCCGTCCCTGGAGGCATTCAAGGCCAGGCTGGATGGAGCCTTGGGCTCCCTATCTAGTGTTTGATCTAGCGGTTGGCAACTCCGTCCATGGCAGGGAGTTTGGAACTAGATAATCTTTGAGGTCCCTTCCAACCCAAGCCATTCTATGATTCCATTATTCCCTTATTCACAGAATATATATATTTTAAGGATATATAAGGAGTTCTTGTGAGTGGCTATATCTGCTAAGTGTGGTTTTGGTCAGATTTTAGAGGTCTAGTGGCTGTGAAAAACAGACAGACTGAAGATTTATATTCTGTATCTGGAGACCCATCTCAGCCCCTTGTACTTTACTCATAAGAGCACAAATCTGAGTATGTCTTTCATAGAACCACACAGTGGTTGAGATTAGAAGGAACTAAGCCCCAGTTTTCACTATTTCCTCTACATATTATAAAAATCATCATCAATTATTAATTGTTGAAATCAGTAAAATGTAAATGGTTTGAAAATGCTGCTCAAATTAAAGGATTGCAGCAATAAAGGTAGTCTCTCTAGCTTCAAATTACATATATGCATACAAGCACAAAGTAAACAATGATCCCACTCTTGGAGCTTTTTAAGACTGCATTAAAGCAAGAAACAACACTGGAGTGGAAAGAAGAGGATTCCTTCCTATACTTTCATTCATTTACTGCAGACGATCCTTTTTCTGCCCCTTTTTTCTTCATAAATACACTCATCCCAAGAACAGATAATTCTTAACATACAGATTAGCAGTGACATACTTCCTTCCCCATATTTCCCACTTAAACAGTCCACACTGAGTAAGTGCTTAGGAGCTTTAAATAGGAGGAACTTGACTGCAACTACACAAGCATCTGCTTTCCTTGAAAGGGTGTGGTCTGCTTCTTCAAAACTGGTATTTGAATATATGGAAGGTACAAAAATCTTGTAGTTATTTATAGATACCTTTGTAGGGAAGCGGCTGGTTTCTGCATCAGAAGATTCTCGTACTGCTGGGGAAGCTGAATAGTGAGGGTCATCCATCAGGTTTTATCATCTGCCTCACAGACAGCTCTGGATGCAGGTAAGGGAACTGCTTCTTTCAGGGGAAAGCAAAATAGCAGTCTTCTCTCATGGAAAGTCTTGAGAGCCCTTAAGAGAACTCTTTGCAATGATTCTGCAAGGGCTCATACAGCTGTTTCTGGTGTCCAGAAGCAGCATTCAGGAATCTGAAAGTCAACAGGAATTTAAAAGATCTCTCCATGTTCCCCTCCAGTAGAAAAGAGCTAGAGACTGCATGTTCCCTGACTACAGGGGTCTCAGCTCTGTAAGTTTATTATACTTTTGAGAGAGCAATGAGAGATGGCCAGAAGTGCTAGTATTCTAGTACCGAAGAATGTAGTCCATGGTCTTCCGCAAAAGAAGAGAAATAATTTATTTGGAATTGTTGCTAAAATTTGCAACTTGTTTGGGGAGTACTGTATTCAAGAGAAACCTGAAAATGAATGAATATGGAAATTCAATCACATACTCTGGAAGAATGTGGTTGTGGAACATATTTTTAAGGAAAGTAACAAACCAGAAGGAAGACTAGGAAGACTAGAAAGAGCATAAGGACGAATGAATTTGCAGGATAAATTTATTCACAGAATATACATTTTTCTTGTTAAGAGCTGAAAGAATTTGTGCACTTCCTTGAATGTGCACATTTACTGTTCAGTCTTTGCTCATGTTGCAGGTTCACACAATAAGACCAGGTTTCTGCCCATCAGTAAAGGCTTTGTAGACGTTCTATCTGAATTGTATCACAGCAAATTAGTGGAGAGAGTTCTTTCCAAACATCACTTCAAAACAGCATAATGCCTAAGGTTCCCTAATTCAGTTTTACTTCTCTTTACAAGAAAAGAAAACCAGAAGCTCCAGAATAAGACAAAGAAGAGTGGGCAATGAAAACATTTATTTTTGATAAAAACGTATTTTCGAAGGACAGTATGAAGATGAAAGGGTTTTTCATCTTTTTGCTAAATCTGTCATTGGTCTTCAGTGACCGAGCCATTAATGGTGAGTTTCAAATTTATAATTTCTTTTACTTCATTCTTTTTCTTCTCTTTTTTGTACCTGTCTCCTCTCATTAGTTACTCTTCCTCGTTTTCTATTTCCTTTTGCTCCTTTCTTCTCCACTGTAGGACAACAAGCATTCTTATAAAAAGCAGATAGTTTGTGGCGGGTGCAGGTGCAGACAGATAGGTGAGAGCGTGGAGGTGGGCCGCAAAGAATTCCCATAGAACAACACACAAGGATGAAATAATCACCACATCCCTGCTGACTGTGATATTCACTATGCCCAGACAACTGTCTCTGCTTGGAAGTGACACTTTGGCCAGAAACACACCATGCAGGCACAAAGGTCTCACTTCACTGTTGTTGTACCTTGACTTGACCCTTTTGTATTGTGGAGATGTGCAGAATGAACACAACTTCAAACATATTTTCACCAAGGGTCATTTTCTGATGTCATCGGAAGAGTGTTGTTATCGGTGCCTTCCCCATTCTGATGGCAGAATCATTGTACTTCCTGCTCTCTCTCACTAGTTCCATTTGTAAGCAGTGCATCTTTTTTTTGGCTGCTATGCCATTTCAGAAAGCATTCCGATGAAGAGCTTGAGATGCTAC
>JACDJE010001425.1:0-10040 GCA_016647715.1 Pavo muticus | reverse complement strand
TAACCAACAAAAATGGTAACACAGCTGCTCACAGAAACAGAATCTCACACAAACACACATGGCATTTTTATGCCTTTTTCTAATCACTAAATAAATTAGTACCAGAACCTGGAGTGAAGCCTGGTTGGGTTTTACTCAACACTAAATCCATGCTGCTTTTCTTAGAAAAGCACAATTACGAGTTGGAATTAAATTCCACATAACCCAGCCAGAATAGGCAAAGCAATATATACTAAAAATTAAAGTGATAATCTAAAACACATCTTTAAGTGGTTTGCATTTTCTTATATCACCTTCAAACCTAGAACTGAAAACATAGAATATGTAGTATCTATTGTTAGGATCTAATATTAATATCTAGAAATTAGACGGAGAGAATAATACAAGTAAGCCTTGAAATATGCCTCTCAAGTATGAAAAATTCATGTGTTACCATTTCTAAAAGCAAAGGAGTAGCTTCCAGGTGCAAATGAATGGTTGCTTCTTTTCCATTTTCCATGTTTCCAAGCTTGCAATGTATTTGTAAGCAAAGGCTATCATTTTTCATACAGTACTGTAGAGGGGAGGGAAAGATTAAAGCTTGAGTTTATCAGCTGTATATCCTTAATGTTAGAGACACTCAGGAAATGAGTAAAACAAAAGCTTCGTGTTTGTTCTTGAAATAGGTGTTGTAGCTTTCAGCTGGCACCTCTCACTCTCAACGCATGAATTGTCCGTCATTGGTGATGAAGGAACAGTATGAGGCACCAACCTAATTGTTATAGAGCACAACAGGTCATTTTCCTTAAAAGATTGTTCTTTTTAGAGAAAAATGACAACTGTAGTGAATTGGCTGTATGTATGGTTTTACAGTTATTTCAGAAACAAGATATGGCAATGGCTTAATGATACCTGGCATCAGAAATATAAAACTATTTCTTAAATACTGCAGTGCGAGAGGACACTCATACTCTGAAAGCTTGCACTATTACCCTCAATTCTGAAGAAGAAAGAAAAGCAAGCCTTTATACAATTATATTCTTTGTCCAAGGCCTCAATGCGCAAGTCCTCATTTGAAAGAAATACTTTTGATATTCTAGCGCAGGGTTACTCTTGAGAAGTCTTTGATATTCCTGTAATGTGCTTGCTTAAAACCCCACATAAAAATATTTAAATAGGTCAAGTTTCTTTTAGGATGAGAGTATTAAAGCTGTACTTTATTATCAAGTTCTAGGACGCTGAGATTTCAATGAGAAAAACCCTTGAAAATGTAACACTAGAACATCCATTCTGGTTTGGACTACACAGTCAAGTACCTGAACTCCAACAGGGATAAAGCTGAACAGGCCAGGCACATGTGATGTTCTGTCAGTCTTTCAACTATATTTAGTAGGGAGTTTCCTGAGCCAGAAATGATTTTCTGCTTTTTCAGTAATGCTCAATGACTTTCAGTCCCGTTTACTTCTATAACCTCTCTTGGAACTCACTTATATTTTTAGTATTCAGAATATCCCACAGTAAGGGCTTGGTGATGTTTTTTGCTGTTGGAAAAGGCAATGAACGTTTATCTGCATACTTTGTATAAGTAAAGACTATTTTTCCTGTATGCATAATTCTCAATTTGCCACCGAATTTCATCTGCTGTTCAGTTTGCCCACTCATTCAGTTACATAACACTTATGCAGTTTGTCATAGGTGATTGTCATCCATACCAACTTTGAAATGATGTTAATCAAACTTCTCCCCTCAGTTCTCACCTCTTTCACTAAATCGCTTACAACTATGTCAAACATATTATAGGTCCCAGCACAAATCCTTGGAAGGCTGCTCTGGTAACCTCATTATATAAGATATATACCACTATTTTAAGGCTCATTCATACAATCATTCATCTCCCAGTGATACTGAAAGATAGATCTTACCATTTGTCTTTTAGCAGGCTTTGAAAAGAAAGTGACAACATCCTTCAATATGTTTTCAGTTTTTTCTACTGCATTACAGTTTCTGGGATATTCATTGTAGGAGCATTCTCCAACTGTTGTCTGGAAATAAAAATAACAATCACTGCTTGATTTTAAGTATCAGATAATAGAAGATAGATAGATTTCTTAAAAGCAAGAAGCTCAAAAAAAAAAGATAACTTTTAATTTTAGATTTCTTGAATATATGGAGCTGAAAATCATCCTAGCCCTATTCAACCTGCTTCACTATAGCTAACATACTTCTACTCTTCCCTGTTAGAGTGAGTTATACAGAACACTTGGAGAAGAAAATATAATAAGTCAGAAAGGGTCTTGGAGTTACTCTGTGCTCATTTGAATCAATGACTGTAGGCATATATAGAGACATTGTAGACATAAGGCATCTATTGTACCCTATTTTAGCTGCTGATGATTTTTAGCTGATGAATATTAATGTTTTACAAAGGAAGGACTGCGTACTATATGTTCTGCATAACAACAAATGTTCTGTTTTGATATGAAATAACTAAGGCTGATGGATGGGCTAGAGTCTTCAAGCAGTTGTTCAATGCAGAAATTCTTTTCTTTAAATTAAAAAAATACACTTTACTTTGCTACTTAATAGCAGGAGTGAATTGAAAAACACAACACAAATGCATGCCAAAGATCAGGCTTTGCACAGATGGATTAACTGAACTCAGAGGCACTCTACTAAGAACTAAGGTATTAGGTAGGATTGAAAGACAGGAATAAAAATTGAATACTTACTTACTTAGTACCTAAGTCCTGCTATGCTTCTGGTATTCACAGAATTCATACAGATATAGTAAAATATTAAATAATGTGTGCTTACCTTGATATCCATGACGTTGAATAATTTGAAGTCATGGGGTGGAAAAGCATTAGGTATCATTAACTCTAAGTTTATATTTGGAGCCATGCTTGGTCCTGCATTGATAACCTTGTGGGGAAGAATGTTATGTTTAGAGCTCTGATTCAAGGTAGCTATTCAAGTAACAAATATATGCATATGTATATGTGAACTTCACAGAACAGGGTAGCTCCTACATTGTTATGCTGTCATGAAACTGGATTCTGCTAGGAGCTTTAATGTTTATAAAGACTGCTTAATTCATTCCACAGAATTACAGAATACTTCGCTTCTCTGAACCCAATGAGTAAGTGGTACGTATTTGTGATGACTGCCCCAAGGTTATACATACTGCCGTCCAGGAGAAAGTAAAAGACTTATATCTGTCTCCTGATTTTTAATCCATTGGAGACAAATCTTGATACCTACAGATTCTCTTGTAAGTAGCTCCTAGTTTCATTTGCTTAATATAAGATAATTTATTTTGAAGTGTTTCTTAATGGCAGAAATGGAAAGTCAGAACTGCTCTACCACTTTCAATCTTGTGTCTGTAAGCATCTTCTTGTTTGATCATTCAATGGAAGATTGCCCAGGCAAAAAAAAAAAAGTGTTCCAAGAGGGATTAACAAACACTTTCCACCACCTAATGCTTAAAAGTGCTTTTTGCCCTTGTACTTTTAAAAATCTTATTGACCATACAGTTGGTTTTAATATACACTGAAAATCTAAACATTACTCTTCAAACCAAGGATAATAGAGTAACAAAGAAAAGCACTTACATGGAAAGTGAAGTTGATATTCTCCTCCATACACGTAACTGATGCTTCATTCTCATTTGTTCCATAAACAAATGAAGCTGGTGTTACAAATCTACAACAGTTCAGAAGTTACTTAATAGATTTGATATATACCATTAGCATAACTTTTTTCTCTGAGATGTCCTACAGAGCTGATGTCAAAAAAAGAATAACTCAAGTTTTTAGTTAGGTAAAGCCAGGAACACTGAGTAGAAATCTACCTTTGTACTATTTCCACTTAAGGCAGATAAATCAGAAAAGGTTACAAAAGCTCACCAAAACCAATGTTCTGTGAATGTGCCACAACAAACCCAGAACATGGTCCCTGTAAACCAAGGAATACGAGCCATACACAATATCACAATCCAGTTTCACACTGAAAAAGGCATAAACAGAACCGAATGAAAAATGGTGTGAGAAATGATTGCTCTTCTCTTCAGCATCCACCTGAAGCCTGTTTTATTTCCTTAACAGTAGGCTTTCAGTTCTGTTATCTTCATCTCCGTCTTAAGTTTTCAAAAATCGATTGCATTTTCAGGAACTCCAGACCATTTGTTCCAGAGGATCAAGAAAACAAGGCATAAAGAGAAAGTTGCTATAAAAGTCTGATATATCTTTGTTTTCTTCCTGAGACATTTAATTGGATAGTCAAGTAAAATACAGCTGCAAAACTCACTGTGTTAGAGTTAGTAACTGATGCCATCTGTTACTGGAATAATTGATAGAATATCTATTTTGGTTCTTAGATCAGCATTCATTTATCATATCCAGTGTGTAAGACCCCGTTTGTGCAGGTTTTCAAGATTCTTTCATGACTTTGTGTGCATGATTATGTCCTTCAGTGGGGTTTCTCACACAAGTGAGAAACTGCACATTTTAAAGACTCAGAATTCCAGTGCTTCATTCACAATGTATTTCAATTTTTTTTTGTAGAAACTGAAGTAAACATCCTGCCCAGTTCTTCAGTTTTCAAAGGAACTTTGTTTAAAGAAAATGGAATAGTACCACTATGCTTCTTATTAAAGATATAACTCTATCAAAAATATTCTAGTTCTTAAGAAATATCAGTCAATTAAGAGACAAGCTCAAAACACCACAGATATTATTGATCTCATCTCACAGCTGTGGAAACAGAAGCTTAGAAGGGTGTGGGGCAGACTCCAGGATAGCTGTACCATCTCAGTCCCAGGATTTTTCAGCTACCTCACAATTCTGCTTAAAATCTTCGGGAACTCAGAATAGATATAAGACAACAGTCTTATAGATATGCAGGTATAGCAAGAGCTGACTTACCCATGAGCATTTAACTCAATCTCATACTTTAGAGGTACAGCCACAGTTACCATGTTATCCAGTAACACGTTCTCATCTTCATTTTTGCTGTGAAAACCATGAGTGAAAAATTAGTGTAGAATTTGTTATCACATGCTATACATTATTTCTATAAACAAATACTAATAATCTTTCAGCTTCTTAAGAGCTCCAACATTTTACTGTTAACAACACATCAGACACTAAAAAAGAAGAGATTTATAACAGGCATGAAACTATTTATTACTTAAACAGCTGTTTTTGTGATTTTTTTTTTTTTTGTAATTTCCATTTTTCTAAAGATTTTGCAGTGGATGTGCTTTCTTGTAGTTATGCTTCAGTAAGTCTTTTCAGTTTTCTCAATTCTGTTTTGAAAAGCTAGGAATAATTTTAAGTGAGCAATTTTAATTAGACTTTACCAGCTAACACTAATGATGATGTTGAGGTCGTCATCTGCTCTGGTGAAAGAGCTTGCATCCAAAGGGAAACTGAAATCCAGCTGAAGAACAACAACAAAAAAAACCCAAATCCTTTTTTAAATGCCAATGTATCTTAACACAGTTTTAATCAAAATATTTTATTAGGCTCANACTTCTTAAATATTTTCTACAACTATTTGAGATGAATGCAAATTAAGAGTGGATTATCAAAGGAAGAGCCAGTTTCCAAAAAGATGATGAAAAGTAGCAACCTGGTGGGTTTGTCTGCAGTGCCACAGGGCTAAGCATGTGGTTCTGTTCACTTGTCTATGAATTTTTATGAAAAAGGCGGATGCACAATGGTGTGAAGCAGCATTGTCTCATGGCTAGCACAGGTTGCTCCAAGTCTTTGTTCTGTAAGTAGTTCAGTATACTGTGAAATCCAGTTGTTAAAGATTTCATTATATCCCCTTACATGGGATCTGTGTTTACAAGATTTACATGAGCTGTATATTTTACTCCATTTTAAATCTTGTGAAAAATTCTTACTGGTGGTAAATAAGCTACACAAGTATTGCAGATGGCTACTTGTGTTCTCAGAACAAGCTGTTACTTGTTGGAAACCTAATGCAGTCTCTGTGGACAAACGTGGCCAGCAGTAAAAGCCAAATTCATAGACAATATAATGCCTCTTTCAGAGGCAATCATTATAGGAACATTGCAGCTACAGTTTTGCTTGGCACTGGGGCAGCGATGGCAGAGCAGGGTCATAGCATCCTTCAGACTGAATGGGGCCCTGACAGTGCCCTTGCCCAATCTTCTGGTCCAAGTGGTCCAGCTATGAGGTCAACTCTGGTTTCTCAGGGCTTTATTCAAACTGATCTCAAGCCATCTGAGGAAGGAGATGACGCCACCTCTCTGAGCTCCAGTTCTGGGCTATCTTCATGGGGAAAAGGATTTTCCTGATGTTCAGTGGGATCCTCTCATTTCAACTGATGGCTGTTCTGAGTCACAGTGAGTACTCTATTACATTGCTATCCTTGATACTGTATTGCACCAAAAATTGTAATGTTTATGGCAATTTAAAATAAGCTTCCTAAAGGTATTTGAGAAGAATATTCCAGCTACATGTAGTAGATTTAACTGTTTTTATTACATAACTGAAAATTAACAAAAGAACTTAAAAAAGAAACAGCATTCGTGCTCAACTTGTTGGAGTTCTCTTTAGTAGAGTAAAACCAAGTGATGCTTTATAATTTTGCCACCATTAAGACAGCGTACATTTATTTTTGCCAACCTTGTTTCTAACAGCGAATTGACTTTTGCTTCATATCTTAAGAACAGGCAACCAACATTTACATGTTAATAACAAAATTTGAATAGAAAGCATTCCAAGTCAACATTATCGCATTTACTGACTTATGTAAACTAATTCAAAGATAAATAAAATGCTTTAGTTTCATTTATTTGCATTGTTTGTACTAAGAAGAATTTTAATGCTTTTTCCAGCATTTGAGGTATATTTATATGCTGTAATATCAAACAAATTTCTGTTCAAAGCCATTTTGGTTAAAGTGCAAAAAATCACTAAAGCCATTTGGAAGATGAACATTTTGTATGTTTCATAGACTTGCAAGAAAGTATTTCATTCTTCACATTCTTCACACGCTTTTTGATATACATATATATATATATTAAAATACATACACATTCATTTGTCCTTACACTGCCTAAGATTTTTGAGATAAAAGTTACCTTAGAGGGATCCACAACTTTGGCATCACATTAAGCGAACGGAAATTACAAAATGGTCCCCAGTGCCTTTAGAATCTGTGGACAACGTGGATTTTCTGGCACCAAATACAACCCATTTGCAAAAGTGTTTGTCGAAGGCACTATGCATGGCTTTTGAACTAAATATCATACGATGGTGCAGCTTCAAAGTAAGTGTACGTGTGTGTTAAACTTGTTTCTCCTTACAGTTCAGAAAGACATCAAAGTCAGGGCAAGAATGGCCTTAATACATACTGCTGTTACAATAAATTTAGTTATTGATGACATTGTAGATTCTGCAGTTGTACAGGGGAGCAGTCATGGTTTTTTTTTTTTTTTCTCCTGGACTGTAGCATTTATTTCACCAAAGCTAGGTGGCAGTGCAAACTTATCTAGCTGAAGAAACTTCCTGTAGTAGCAGATCAGTGGTTTAAACCATGTTTATGTTCAGTCATTTGCCTTTCTACTCAGTTGCTTCTGAAGATGCCAATTTAGTTAATAATCATCTAACAACTTCACAAGAACCCACACTAGCTCTCCAAATGGCTTCTTACATACATTCAGGTGGACAACCTAAAGATAAAATTTGGCCCAGTACAGTTGGCTTTTGGTGTGGTGGGGTACATTTGTTTCTCTGTTTTCTCATCATGTGAAGTCTGTCTTTTTCAGATACTGGAAGAATAATAGTACTAAAGACTACTATGCTAAGTATTATTAAAAAAAATCTTCAAATAAATAAAAATAAATATTTGCTTAAAAAAACCCTCACATAGAAATATTTTACTGTAGAAGTCCAAAACATCATCGCACTGGTATTTGAGGAAAGGACAAAACAACTAATTCTGTCATTTTTGCAAGTACCATTTACAGATGGCTACAACTTACGGTCTCTTATACATTACTCTTCCTACAGCTGACAGAGGATTCTGTGCTGCATGTCCAGGCTACCACACAGAATCCCCTGTTGTAAAACTACCTTTGGCTTTCCTGGCTCTGGCTTGCCTGACTAAGTATCTCCAATACTGCAGAGCTGTGCCTGTGAAGCCAAAGCTTTTTGAGGTTACCTTTAGAAGCCCAAGAGAGATTCTGATAGCTGTTTTCTACATCTGTGCACTCTAGTTATGGTCCTTCTGCTGGTTTAAGCTAATGTACCCTTGTAAAACTGCCAAATCAGGATGAGGGAGGATTTCTTCTTGAATGTCTAATCAAAAGATTACTGAAACTTGAAAATACATAAAGTAACTCATGCTAATGTTTGAGATCTTATTTTCCAGGATTGGTCACACTTTACATTCTCAGACATCTTCATTCCAATAAGTAATTATTCTTCTCTTTATCTTTAGTGTTCTGCTGTCTGTTTGAAACCAGGGATGGTATTTCAAATATCATTGTAATACTTAAAAACAGAAATTGTTTTACCTTTTTCACGTTAGAAAAATAATGTTAAGATGTAGACATCAGTACAGATCTAGGAAATAGAGGGTTGTTTTGTAAGGGCAAAGTGAGCTCATGACCACTTTTTGTTTCGCTGGTGTTTCTCCTGTGAATTAACCTGAACCTTAAATCCTTCATTTCAAAACAAGTTTTATTTGTCCTCCTAGTCGTCTTTGTTCCCTCTTGTAAAACTCCAGCTCTCTCTTCTATTCATGTCCTGAGGGACTGGTTTATATTGCCTTTTGAAGAAGCCAATCTGAAATACACCAACAGATTCCACAATTACACATGTCATCAAGTCTAAGCAGTGTAAATAAAACAAAATATCTATCTATAGTACTTATGAACTGACTGTATTTGTCATTGTTTTGCCGTACTAAGTAATCGAGCGGTAGTCATCAATTAAAAGGAGCTGCTTTTTAATTTTATTTTACTTCTTGGGAGGCTGATGCTCTCCTGACGTAAGTAAGAACAAGCAGACTGAACTGTCCACAAAATTCAGTGTTTTTAAAAAATGTGAAATGGTAATAAGACACTCCAGTTTAATCTGTTTCATTTCTACACTTCCTGGGAAAAATGATGGAGAAAGTCTGCATGCAGGTAAAGGTAACTACCATGCAATTAAGATATTGTTAGAGCAGCTCTTCTTTCATTGTTTTCTTAGTTCACTGTGCACAGGATTTTTTAGCATTTATGTAGTAGTTTAAATCATTTTATTCTGACAAGAAACTATCTTGTAGATAATTACTGATCATGTGTCAAGTGATGTTAAATGTAGAGCACCACTCCACAAAAACAATTCAATTTATATGAAATTAATTACATAAATCATTAGATGGCACAAAAAACTTGAAGGTGTTTATAGTATTGAATAATGTAAAATGTAGAACATGTATAAGATAAAACAAAGGAAGATGGATGTGTATTTTTGAAAACACACTGTATTAGGAGTTATGTTTCTTTAGAAAGGACAGATAATAAATTATTATTTTATCTGTTAAGCTGGATTAGAGAATCCGAAAGATCCTCCAAAAGTGTGAATTCCTAATTTGAGAACAATGGAAAAATACTGAAAACCTACCTTCCATAATAGAAGTGAAAGAAGCAGAAACAAGGTAATACCAGCTATTAAGCCTATTCCAATAATTAATACAGTGACATGGTATTTTGGCTTTTGGTGGTGCACTCCTTCCAAATAGACCTGAAAGGTGGAAAATAAGTTTAATGTTGCTTTTTTTCCTAAAAGATTGCTAGTAACTGGGAAAATGAATTACATTCTTAAATAATGAACACTGTCTTCAGTGTTTGTGGATAGATCTGTATACAATGCTTTTTATTTTCTAGTTTAACTATTTTATCATAAATTCAGTAAGAGAATTCTTACATATGCAACTTGCTTGTCCTTCTGTAGTTCAATAACTTTTGCATTCTTTTCTGGTGAGGCTGTCGCTCTTACTTCGAACTTCAATGTAGATGCATCATCCTGATTTTAAAC
>JACDJE010001439.1:0-10101 GCA_016647715.1 Pavo muticus | reverse complement strand
GGTGTGCGTGTTAGGAGGAACTATCCCCTGCGCACCCAATGATACGCGTCTCATTGAATAAACGTACCTGCTTTATAACCTAACTTTGGGTTATAGAGTTTGATTCCGCAAATCACTGGGATGTACTGCATTTCCCAGGAGCCTCCACATGATTTCCGATTCCAGGGGATGGGGGAAGAGCTCTCTGGTCTTTTCCGCGAGGTGAGTGGTGGAGGGCCTGCCGATAAAGATTCGGACGGACTCGCTCTCTCCTCCGATTTTATTTTTGGTTTGTTTTGATTTATTACTCTTATTTATTCTGTATTATCTCACACTCCTTTTAATACATTAGTTTCTCCTATCTCAATTGGGTTTTTCCCTCTTCCTTCCTTCCCTTACCTTCTCCCGAGGGGAGGGAGGGGTGTCACGTGATTAACTCTTCAACCCTTGACAGGGTTCTTTTCCTTCCTTTAACTGATCTGCTGGTGACCCGTGCAGTCAGGTGTAGAGCTCTGATCAGTGCCTAACTGGTAGGCTGTGACACTTCTGGAGAAGTTACTGGTAGTCTGTAAAGACTATTATAGTCTTTTCTGGATTTGTCAGTTTTTATCCAGAAAAGCTTCCTGGGTTGTATTTGCTGTATGAAAGAACAAAGTAGGGTTTTTAGAATTGGTTCACAAAACTTATTAAAAAGGCTGACTTTCATACGTTCTACTGAAGCATTTCAAAGTGACTTGGCAGTTTCTCACTTTTAAGTTGATCAAATACTGAACTGTAGTGCTGTTGAAAGAATTATCCTCAGAAGCTGATTGCTCCATAAGTCATTTTTTTTACATCTTTATTACAAGGAATTTCCATTTTTCCATTACAGTATGCCTTGTTGCTACTTAGTACGTCAGAAGCACATTACACATTTATTTCGTGTGGAACACGGCATTCTTAGACTTATAAATATTATGAACGACAACAGCACATTTAATGCTATCATGTAAATTTTCTAAATCCTTAATATGGAAAATTATCAAGAAAAAATCAATCCACAAAACTCTTAACCTTTTATTACAAAATGTTACTTAAAATATGTAAGTTATATATTTTTTCTGGTTTATTTTAATAAGTCAAACAGGACTTTAAAATGTTATATACTTTAAAATTCAAGATGTTATCAAAGTACATAATTTAATCTTCATAAAATCTCATTTTATCCATCCTTATTTAATGCCTTTAGAACTGCCAGTGTGAAACTGACAAGTAAATGCTAGGAAAATTTCTGCTCCAATGAGCTTGCTCAATCATCTTTATCCCCCAAAGAGACAGAGGAGGAGAGTCTTCAGCTTTCTTTATTCGAATAAAGGGAGAGTCCACCGGGGCATATCCCTGTGGGGTCTCAAAGTACTGGGGGACACAGCCTCTCTTTTATCCCTGTACCCCAATGCTAGTGAGCCCTTTCCCCATTGGCTGAGGTACTCGGGGTTCACATTCTTTTCAATTCACCTATCAGCCATCCCCCCAGTAGGTACCCCCCTTTGTTTCCTTTTTTTTTTTTAATACATACATTGTAATCTGGCTTCAGAGTTTGCTTTGCCCAACTAGAACCATCTTTGTATCCTGTAAAGTCTATCACTCTTTGTTCTTTCCAGCAAACAAGATTTACACGCAGGTGCTAAGCTAGAATCTCCTGCCATATACCTGCAAGACAAGTTTGTTTAACCAGATCCTTGTGACCGAAACTCTTCTTCTCAGCTTTATCTTGTTTTGCAGGGACCCCCTATCCTTCCTTTGTTCTTCCCAAATTTCAGCTTATTTTGCAAGGACACTTTACCCTTGTTTTCCCTTCAGTAAAGAATTTGGAATACTATTTTTTAATGTAAATTTAAGTAGAATTTCCTTTCTATGAAAGTCTTAAACAAGTGTTGAATTAGTGGAAGTTACTGCTATGGTTTATAGAAAATGTTTGAATTGCTGAATCGGCTTTTTACTTCAGTACTCTTGTTTCCTTTGGTTCACAGACCACAGTGAAATGCTGCTTTAAGTTTCAGTAAATGCCTTCTGACTTTAAAAGGGTTAAGAAGTCTTTTTTTCCTTTTAAGAAGTATGAATTTGTTGGAGTAGTAGTGACTGCAGACAGATCATTCCAATAAAATGCTTACTATCTGGTAGAAAGCCAAAACTTGTGTGCTGTTTTATGTTTATTTTTAAATATAGAAACTTAGCAACAAATAAAACTAAAATGTCTATACAATGATTTAAATTTTCAGTTTGCTATTGTGACTGACCAATAAACCCCTAGAATGGAAAAAGGCTCAGAGAAGATGGGCCAGGGCGATATGTCCATGAACTTTAGGGAATAATGCAGGGTGTGACTGACCACAGCTGTTGCAAAGAAAGCTGATTTTATCTCAACACAAAGGGGACTGGATGGAGGATGACCTCTGTTTTAGATAAACGGCTAATGTCAGTTGAGTGGATTAACTGGTAGTGTAAATGTTTCTCCCTGAGTTCATTAAAAGAATGTGAATGACTCCCTGAGTTAACCAGACCAGCATGAGGGGAGTGAATATGTGGCTCAACCCAACATAAAGTATAAAAGAATAAACACAAAAGAATTGGCAAAGTGTTTGTAAATGCAATTTTCAGCACACCACAGGGCATATTCTTGTATATTCATTCCTTCAGCGAGGCGTGAACATAAGGTACACCTTTTCCCACAGCTGGGTCAATAGTTATGGATGTTCCTCTATTCTTGACCCTTTTGTCAACGTCAACAGCACGTTCCAAAGCTGCTGTTGGTAAGAAAAGGGAGAAGCCACCACTGATTGACAAATTACAGAGAACATGATTACAACAATGCATTTTTCTTAAGGAAATCAGGCTAAAAGGATGAGCTGACCTAGGCTGATGTCTTAGCCATGTGCAGCATTGTGATGCCGAGAAAACCGACAGTAACTTGACACTCCAATGAGTTATGTCAAGCAGGTATTCCCTTTATTACAGCACTGGGTGCATGGGGGATCGCTCCCACCAAACAGGCACACCAAAGAGCAAAACAACTACATATTTAAAGGCATAGCATATACATATTCATTACATTCCAAGAAAACAGGCCGAAATTCTAAGAAATAATTAACATATTGTCCCACCCTCCTGAGAATACGTGGTGGGGGTTTCTGGTGGTTGTGGGATGTAGGCTAGTAATCATTCTCGCTGTGAATTTCCAACCTTTTAAGGGGGGGTTGGGGGATAGCCTGAACCGGCTCTCACTGGTGTTGCGTTGAACTGAGGCATCTGCTTTGCTGTCTTATCTTCAACAGGACATCTATTCTACTTTCCAATCTTCTCTCGACAACAAGTTCTGCGGCCTCCTCCACATTCTGTTCTTGAGCTTACATTTACACAAGCCTCCTGTCCTTCAGCTTATATCTGCTCAAGTTATGCTAAAGGCTGTTCTCACAATATGGAAAAGCTTCTCTCATGATTCAGTTGAAATTAATGGATTAATTAGGAGAAATGTTTGCAGTCCAGAAATATTCGTATAAAATAGTTGGCGATAACAAATGTCTGTAACTTCAATCTTGGAAAAGACTTTAAAATGTTGTCCCCACATATCTCTCTAATCTAGAAAAATGTGACGATTAAACAATTCAGATTCTTGAAACTGTGTTGCAAATCACCGATGATTTTTTGCAGATCTTCCTTTAAACTAATGTATTTAATTAATGGTTTGAGTGTTGCAGTGGAATCTGTGGGTTTTCTACCTTTTAAGCATTGAGATATTTTTCTACTTAAAAACAAACAAACAAACAAAACCGTATCTGTAAAAGAAGTAATTCTGTTATGTGGGTGTGAAGCATTTTGTTCCTAACAAATGGAAGCAGTTGACCTCTGCTTTACCTCTGGTGAAAGTAATGCAGTTTCTTCTACTTTCAGGTGGGGTTCTTAAAGTAGTAGTCATTCTTCCTTTGTACTAAGATAAGTGGGTTTTAAGAATTTTTTTGTCTGTCTGTGGATGATTTTGATTGGATAAAGAGCCTGCACAGTGAATAAAAGTACCAGCCTTAGTATATGGCTACTTGCCCTGTGATTGCAGGATGTGTAAAGAATAACAATACAAAGAGACTTCTAATTCAGCATGAAATAAAAAACATTTCAGCATCAATGTTTAGCTTAACCAAGTCGCAAATCAGACTATACTTTTTGGTGTTTTTTTTCTTTTTTTTCAGAGTAATATAATCGAAAGTCCTTCTCCTATATTTGAGGAAGAACAAATTGTTGGTTGGATGGTGGATTCATAAGTAGTTGTCATATTACAAGAGTAAGAAGATATTTTGGTATTTGTGAAGAACTGGATTTTCACCCTAGTCTAGCAGCTTTGCTGCTCACTTAAACACAGATGAATGAAGACCCCATTTGGAAAATCACCAGCTCAACGATCCAGAGCTGATGCAGGTGAGGTGTTACTGAATTTGTTTTTGTTGTTTGTTTGTTGACTGGTTTTTAGTGGGTAAAAAAATGTTCTTAGTACCTAAGAGAATCTATAAAAATAATTGCTTTATGAAGCTGTTATTGTTTCTTTGTTGTTGTTGTTGTTTTGTTTATTTGTTTTTAAGGATGAGACTTATGCTTTCATAGAAACTGTGGAATTGAAAGGCTATACATAAATGTTAATTAAGCTGTACAGACTTAGATATAAGAAATTGTACTGGTTTCGGCTGGGATAGAGTTAATTTTCTTCATAGTGGCTCATATGGTGCTGTATTTTGTATTTGTGACCAAAATGCTTTTGATAACACACCAGTGTTTAAGCTATTGATGCTGCATCAGCATAGTTAAGCAAAGTCTTTTTGCTTCTCACACTTCCCTGACAGTGAGGAAGCTGGAGGTGAGCAAGAAGCTGGGAAGGGACACAGCCAGGACAGTTGACCCAAACTAACCAAATGAATATTCCATACCATATTGTGTCATGCTCAGCAATAAAAGTTAGGGAAAAGAAGGAAGAAGAGGAGACATTTGTAGTTACAGCATTTGTCTTTCCAAGTAACCATTACACATGATGAAGCCCTGCATTCCTGGAAGTGGCTAAACATCTGCCTGCCAATGGGAAGTAGTGAATTAATTCCTTGTTTTTCTTTGCTTGAACGTGCAGCTTTTACTGTTTTCTCACTTTTTATTTACCTTTCTGAATTTTTCCCCCACTCCACTTCACGAGGGGGAGGGAAATGAGCATGCAGCTACGTGGCACACAGCTGCCTACCGGGGTTAATCCACAACAGAAATGCGTATTACTAGTCTATAATGTCAAAGTTTTAGCAGAACTGTAATTTAATTAAAATTCTAAAAAGGAGCCTGTAATATAACTAATATTTTGCTCATCCCAGAAGTGTTGGAAAATAAACAGCAATATATTCGCCACCGGAAGCCAGTAACAAGTTGAATACCCCAGAGGTCAATACCGGGTGCAGTCTTGTTCAACATCTTCATTAATGATCTGGGGGTAGAATATACCCTCAGCAAGCTTGCTGATGACAGAAAACTGACGTGAGGTGGTTGATTAGTCAGAAGCACGTGCTGCCTTCCAGATGACCTTGACAGGCTGGCGAAATGGGCCGACAGGAACCTCATGCAGTTCAACAAGGGGAGGTGCAAAGTCCTGCACCTGGAGAGGAGCAACCACAAGCACCAGTACCAGCACCCAAGCACCAAGCTGGGGGGAGCTGGAAAGTAGCCTGGCCGAAAAGGACCCGGGGTCCCAGTGGACACTAAGTTGAACATGGGCCAGCAAGGTGCCATTGCCGCAAAGAAGGCTAACAAAGTAGCCTGGGCTGCATTAGGCAAAGTTTTGCCAGCAGGTTGAAGGAGGTGATCCTTCCCCTCTGTTCACCTCTGGTGAGGCCCCACCTGGAGTATTATGTCCAGTTCTGGGCTCCCCGATACAAGAGAGACATAGACATTTTGGAGGGAGTCCAGGGAAGGGCCACGAGGATGATTAAGGGACTGGAGCATCTCTGAGGAAAGGCTGAGAGAGCTGGGCCAGTTCAGTCTGGAGAAGAGAAAGCATGGGGGGGACTTAATCAATGTGTATAAATAACCGAAGGAAGGATGCAAAGAGGACAGAGCCATCTGAGATGGTGTAATTCTGGATGAACATAAAGGTTGAGGGACCACTGGCTAGAATGCAGCCCTGCTGTACTGGTTTCAGCTGGGACAGAGTTGATTTTTTTCTTCATAGTGTTTGGTGTGTGTCATGGTTTGACTTTGGGAGTTGTCACGGAGTTCTCTAGATCAATCTGTGCCCGTGACAGGGGGCAGCAGGCACGTAGGCCCCCTGACCCAAAAATGGGAAGGGAAAAGGGGAAGAGTAGGGAGATGGGAGCTGGCCCCAAAAACTGAACAGCAGCAACGATCTAAGGAGGAAAACTTAATTTTACTAAATATGATATCGGAATGCAAGATAACACAATATAATACAATATAATTGAAATTGAGGCTAATAAAACAAATAAAATGAGACAGAGAGTCCAAAACCAAAAGGCCTACTTTGAACTGAAGGCACACGGCTGGGGAGGGAGCACACCCACACACTGCCAGGCAGCGAGTGAGAGAGAGCCAGAGAGCGAGATCCCGTGACTTCCTCCCGTGGCTTATCTTCCTCTCTGAATATGAGGTCTTCTGGGATATGTAGTTCTTCTTCTCTTCTGAGAACCAGATATCCGGAAAGTTGTCAGTCCATGGAACTGGAGTATTAACTCTTTAATTACCCGTGCTTTACATGATGTTATGATGTGGAATACCAATAACAAAATTAGAAAACCATGACATTCCACCCCTTATTCTACATCACTACATCATGCTTAAAAAAAAAAAAATATATATATATATATACAAACAAACAAGAATTAAAATGCATTACACACATGTCTATATACATATATATACATAGAATTACTGACTGCAATCCCCCAACATCAAATTCCCTTGTGGTACACATTGAACATCCCCATCTTTCTGCATCACCCACCAAGTGGAAATAGGTCCTTGAGCAAAAACAGTTTCATGGAGAGGTTTGCCCTTTCCAGAGGCTGGTAGGACCCAAACTGCTTTTCCCAACATGATCTTTACATGTACTACAGGGACCTTATCTCCCTCTACAGTATTGTAGGGAGCTGGATTGGGTAGGACCATCACAACTGATAGATCCTCTAGTATTAGACCGACCAGGTGGCTTCCGCCAAATGCTTCTCCCAGGGCATAAATGTTCCGCCACCCATTGCTTTCAACATGGTTTTTAACAACTCTTTGTATCGTTCAACTTTACCAGAAGCTGGTGCATGATAGGGGATATGATAAATCCACNATATGATAAATCCACTCAATGCCATGATCTTTGGCCCAAGTATTTACAAGAGAATTTTTGAAATGAGTCCCATTATCTGACTCAATTCTTTCTGGGGTGCCATGTCGCCATAGGACTTATTTCTCCTGACCTAATATGGTGTTTCGGGGGGTAGCATGGGGTACTGCATATGTTTCAAGCCACCCAGTGGATGCCTCCACCATGGTATGCACATAACGCTTACCATTGCAGGATCTTGGCAAGGTGATATAGTCAACCTGCCATGCCTCCCCATATTTATACTTTTGCCATCACCCTTCCCCCCAGAGAGGTTTCATCCTCTTGGCTTGTTTAATTATGGCACATGTGTCACAGTCATGAATAACTTGTGCAATACCGTCCATAGTTAAGTCCACCCCTCGGTCTCTAGCCCATTTGTATGTTGCATCCCTTCCTTGATGGCCCGAGGTCTCATGGGCCCACCGAGCTAGGAATAATTTGCCCTTGTTCTGCCAGATCAAATCTATTTGAGCTATCTCAATTTTGGCAGCTTGATCTACCTGATGGTTGTTTTGTTGTTCTTGAGTAGCTCGACTCTTGGGCACATGAGCATCTACATGGCGCACCTTTACGACTATGTTCTTTATTCGGGCAGCAATGTCTTTCCACAGTTCAGCTGCCCAAATAGGTTTACCCCTTCTTTGCCAGTTGTTTTGTTCCCACTGCTGTAACCACCCCCATAAGGCATTTGCTACCATCCATGAGTCAGTGTAAAGATAAAGCATTGGCCACCTCTCACGTTCAGTAACGTCTAAGGCCAGCTGGACAGCCTTTACCTCTGCAAATTGGCTTGATTCTCCTTTACCTTCGCTGGCCTCTGCAACTTGTCGTGTGGGGCTCCACACAGCAGATTTCCATCTGCGATGCTTCCCCACAACACGACACAATCCATCTGTGAACAGGGCACATTTCTTTTCATTTTCTGGTAGTTCATTGTATGGTGGGGCTTCTTTAGCGTGCGATACCTCTTCTCCTGGTGATGTTCCAAACTTTTTGCCTTCAGGCCAGTCCATGATCACCTCTAAGATTCCTGGATGACTGAGGTTCCCCATCCGAGCTCGTTGTGTAATCAGCGCAATCCACTTACTCCAAGTGGCATCAGTAGCATGATGGGCAGAGGGAACATTTCCCTTGAACATCCAGTTCAGCACTGGCAGTCAAGGTGCCAGAAGGAGCTGCGTTTCAGTACCGATTACTTCGGAAGCAGCCCGAACCCCCTCATACGCGGCTAAGATCTCCTTTTCAGTTGGAGTGTAGCCCTCTTCCAACCCCCTGTACGCTCGACTCCAGAATCCCAGGGGTTGGCCCCGGGTCTCTCCTGAGGCTCTTTGCCACAAAGTCCAAGTGGGACCTTTCTTTACAGCAGCAGTATAGAGGATGTTCTTCATATCCTGTCCTGTCCGTACTGGCCCTTGGGCCAAGGCACGGGCTATCTCCTGTTCAATCTGCTAAAAAGCCTGCTGCTGCTCAGGGCCCCACACAATATTATACTTCTTCCGCTTTACCTGATAAAGGGGGCTTACAATGAGGCTATAGTTCGGAACATGCATTTTCCAAAAACCCACTACACCCAGAAAAGACTGTGTCTCTCCCTTGCTAGTGGGTGGAGACATAGCAGTGATTTTGTCGATCACCTCTGCTGGGATGTGACGACGCCCATCCTGCCACTTTATACCTAGGAACCGAATTTCCTGGGCAGGTCCTTTCACTTTGCTTCGCTTAATAGCAAAACCAGCTTGCAGAAGAATTTGGATTATTCGCTCTCCTTTTGTGAAAACTTCTTCTGCTGTATCGCCCCACACAATGATATCGTCAATGTACTGCAGGTGCTCAGGAGCACCGCCCTGTTCCAATGCGGTTTGGATCAACCCATGGCAAATGGTTGGGCTTTGTTTCCACCCCTGGGGCAAACGGCTCCAAGTATACTGAACGCCCCTCCAGGTGAAAGCAAACTGTGACCTACATTCTGTGGCCAAAGGAATGGAAAGGAATGCATTAGCAATGTCTGTGGTGGCATACCATTTGGCTGCTTTTGACTCCAGTTCATACTGGAGTTCTAACATGTCTGGCACAGCAGCACTCAGTGGGGGTGTGACTTCATTCAGGCCACGGTTGTCTGCCTTCAGCCGCCATTCTCCACTGGCTTTACGCACTGGCCATATGGGGCTGTTATAAGGTGAGTGAGTTTTGCTGATCACTCCCTGGCTTTCTAGTTGATGATTCAACTTATGAATGGGGAGCAAGGAATCCCTATTCGTTCAGTACTGTCGTCTGTGTACCGTTTTTGTGGCAATCAGTACCTGCTGCTCTTTTACCCGTAGCAACCCCACAACAGACGGATCTTCTGATAGGCCAGGCAAAACAGAGAGCTGCTTAACATTGTCTGTGTCTACAGCAGCTATTCCTAAGGCCCATTGATACCCCTTAGGATCCTTGAAATGCTCCCTTCTGAGTTAATTGATACCAAGTATGCATGGAGCCCCTGGGCCAGTCACAATAAGATGTTTTTGCCAGTCTTTACCAGTGAGGCTTATTTCGGCCTCCAACACAGTCAACTCTTGGGAACTCCCAGTCACCCCATGAATATAAATTGATTTTGTCCCTTGGTGACTCGAGGGCATTAGAGTACACTGTGCACCAGTGTCCACCAGGGCCTTATATTTCTGTGGTTCTGATGTGCCAGGCCATCTAATCCACACAGTCCAATACACTCTATTATCCCTTTCCCCCCC
>JACDJE010001423.1:0-10116 GCA_016647715.1 Pavo muticus | reverse complement strand
GTCACGAGGTGGGAGCACCCCCGGTGGATTTAGGGGCATCATCTGACAGCAAGAGAACTGCTGCTGGCATCAACCGGGGCTTTCCAGGCTGTGCTGTACCAATAAATAGAAAGTAGTCGCACAGTTGTCAGCGCTGTACTCTTGTCATGTTACTACCTGACCCACTGCCAGACCTTGTGTGCCACTTGGCATTGACAGACAGCGATAGGTCGTGTGGGAATGGCTTTAAACTCAAAGAGTGGAAACTGAGGTAGATGCGGAAATTCCTCCCCCAGAGGCTGCTAGGCCCTGGCCAAGGCTGCCCAGAGGCTGTGGGTGCCCTACGTCCCGTCTCGGGCAGGGGACAAGGGTGGGAGTATATTTATGCAAAAGCGCCAGCGCTTCTGCCTAAGGTTTTCCGGACAGCAGGCACCATCCTGCTCTGACTAGGAGGCAGTAATTTGCTCTGCAATAGGAACCAAGTAAGAACTATTAGCACGTTTTCTTTTTCCTCTATTTCATTTCACTTTGTGGGCTAGAATGAGAATCTGAAAGTTGAGAGAGACGGGATGAAGGCAGCGCTGTAAACCTCGTATGTCTGCTGTCGCTGCTATCGCTCTGTGAGAGCAGTAACTTTATCAGAGGCACAGTCCATTGTGCTGCTACAAGTAGCGCTCAGCTGCCATGGTAGCACTCTGCAACTCCTCTCCAGCACATGCCCTAGGTCACTGATTTCTCAGGATCCTCCAGGAGGTGCAACATTCCCGTGTTTCCTCTCAACACTCAAGCGCTGCTTCACTCCTCAAGAGCCAGGGCCACAAACAAAGTAGCCGTCAGTCAGCTGTAAAAGCATCCCAGTACTCTGCAAGAGGACAGAGTGCTCCTGTTCTGACAGCTTCCCTCAGCAGCCCAGTACTGAAATGATTTGTGGGGTTCCTTTGAGCAAGCTGCTAAGGACAGAGGCAGTCACATCAGCTGCCTATACATTAACTGGAAGATGTTTTTATGTTCATCACTGGTCAACACAACAGAGGGTTCTTTCTTTAACATCTTTATTACACCTTCTTAACTGAGTATAACTGTTTTCTAAAAAAATTCTCAGCACTGCAAATGATAATAGTCAAAACATCTTCATCTATATGGAATATATATATTCCAAATGAAATAAATAAAATTTTAAAAAAAGAAACAAACAAAAAAACACCCCAAGAAACTGCTTCCTTCAAAAGCACACTTTGACGAGGAGAAAACAGCAATACTAAGCCTGCCATTGTCACGTCATTGCCATCAGGGCTCCAACAAAGGCAGCCAGCTCACCGGGGAAGAACTTCTATTAGACGCTGCTCAGTGATGGCACCCAGAATGAAGTAGCAAGGATGTTACGTGTAGGAGACTGCAACTTGCAATTATCACCTTCTGTCTCAGTAGCAGCACTACTCAAAATCAAAAATTTCTAATCAGGCCAAGATCTTTGTGAAGCAGCAGTTTGTTCCTTATTGCAATAATGGGCGCACACCCCCTACTGACAAGGGAGAAATTGCGTGCCCAGTCAGTGAAACCCACTCCGTTACATAGCCTGGGTCCGACACAGGTAATACCTCTCCTGGCACTCATTGGTTGAGCATCTCAGGCTCACAATCTTCCTGACGCTGTTGCTACCATATAAGGTCTGTTACCACCCTATTGTTTTTAGGTATGTTCTGTACTTTTCTATGGAGATAGGAGGACAGCGCTTCCAAAAGTTAGCACATTGGTTCTGTCCTGTGCTAGGCTCTCCTCACCCTGCACCTTTACCTTGCCGTGTGCCTGTGCCAACTCTACTCTGGTCGGAAAGCCCCAGTCTCATCTTCACTCTATTCAGCAGCTTTCTTTGTGAAAAACAACTTATCCTACTCTACATACAGAAACACTGGAAATTTCCACTGCAAAAACACAACCTACCTCTCACACAAGGCACCAGGTAGGTGTGGAGAGGATGGCCAGGGTGGCAGGTAAGCACGGCAAGGTGTGCAAAGGTGGCAGGTAGACGCTGTGAGGCAAGCCAAGCTGGCAGGAAGATGCTGCGAGGCAAGCCAAGGCGGCAGGGGCCTTCTGCAATGCGTGCAAAGGCGGCAGGTAGGCAAGGTGAGGCAAGCCAAGGCAGCAGGTAAACACTGAGAAGTGTGCAAGAGAGCAGGAAGGCACTGCAAGGTGTGCAATGGCAACAGGTAGGTGCTGTGAGGCATGCAGGCCAGCTCTGGGCACCAGACCTAAGGCCTAAAAACACAGATAGAGAGACCGGCACCGGCCCGTGGGCCTGAAGCCACAGGCAGACAGGCCTGCACTGGCCCCAAGGCCTGAAGCCCCAGCCACAGCCCAGCCACAGCACCAGCTTCAGGCCTAGGTCAACAGCCACAGCGCAAGAGACCAGCATGGGCCCTGGGCCTCAAGCCAGAACCCGAGAGGTTGGCCCAGGCCCCGAGGACTAAAGCCACAGGCAGAGAGGCCGGCACCAGCCCTGGGGCTTAATCCCACAGCTACAGCCTGAGATGCCAGCACTGGCTCCAGGACCTAAAGCCACAGCCACAGCCCAAGAGGCCGGCGCCAGACCTGGGGACTAAAGCCACAGCCCAAAAGGCCAGAACCAGTCCTGGGGCTTAAAGCCACAGCCTCAGAGCGGCTGGCACTGGCCACGAGGCCTGAAGGCACAGTCACAGCCAGGGAAGCTAGCACTGGCCCTGGCACCTAAAGCCAACAGCCTGAGAGGCTGCCATCAGCCCCGGGGCCTAAAGCCACAACCAGAGATGCTGGTACCGGCCCCGGGGCATACAGATGTGCATTCCTATGGTTTTCTACTGGTTCCTGTGGGACTCCATTGACCAGTAGGAGGCCATACTGGTCCTTACTGGTTTTTACTGGTCCATACTGGTGTGCGCTTCTACTGGTTCCTATGGATCTCTATTGATCACAACGAGTCCATACTGGTCTTTTCTTGTGCCTCACTGCCCCACGGATGGCTGGGTGCAGAGCTACTGAGGAGATGGAGAAGAGCACTTGCTGACACAAGCCATGGCAGTCAGACATAAGCTGGAGCTAGCGCTGGGCAGCTCTTGCAGCCAGCTGATTTCCAGATGTTACCCTCCTCAGACTAAATTGCATGGCAGAAGAAAGCTGGGAAAATGCTTCTTCCTCATGATTTTTCACTTGTTGATACTTTCTGTAGGGTTCCTGTCCAAAAGGAGATTTTGGGGATTGAGGCAGTCTTAGGAAGAGCGAAGCCAGCTCTTTCCAAGGGCGGGGGAAGTTCCTGTGGAGAGAGCCCTCAGAACTTTGGCTTCCTCTGTGACTTCAGCGGTCATGTCTCAGCAAGGAGACGACTGCTATTCCTATTTCTGTTCTGTGAGTGGAAAGGTATGGCTGGGTTTCTTTTGCTTGGTGTTTCTTCTTTTTTCTCATTTTCAAGGGGAAGCGGTGAAGCAGGGGGAGCCCTATTGGTCCTTTGTGACCTCCATAACCGGTTGGATTCTGCGCTCACTGCTGACAGCCTGGGCTAATAGCGTGGACATGGCTCAGGCTGTTCTTTCCCTTAGTGATAAATAATGCCTCAGCACTCTGGTATCCTATCTCTGGCATGATCTGGAAGCTCTCTGCAAACCTTGGCTGCCCGTTCCCTCCAATGTTTCTTCCTTCCTCTCTTCAGAAGCACCGCGGTGCGGTTCCCCGTGTTTGGGAGCAGCAGCCAGCAGGCTGCCAGAGATCCAACAGCACCTTTCAGCACACAGAGGGACGCGATGGGGATGGACCGTCCTTACCACCACGTAAAAGTGAGTTTCTTCAGTCCTCTGTCATGAAGTATGGAAGAATGAATTTTTGAGTATTACTTCTGAGCGGGTGCAGTGCTGCAGGGGATGTCAAGTAAGCATCCATTTGGAGTGCAGGAAGGAGCAGTGAGAAGTGAACTATCAGTTTGTGTTTTGGCTGTAGAAGTAGCATCTTTCTGTGTTCTGGGGGGACATGGGCTTACTGGACAATACTTCTGCTGCCTGCTGGTGTCTGTGAAATCAACACACGATCTGTTGTTGTAGGGACGGAGCCTGCGTGTCCACGGACTGGTGCAGGACAAGGGAGGAAACAGAAAGCCTCTGCAGGTAAGAAGCTCTTGTGAGCTGTGGTGTGGGTACCTGCCTCTAAATAGGGCTGCATGAAGGGCTGTGTGTGATGGAGGAGAGAGGAAAGGGCACTGCAGATCTGTGCTGACTGCAGAAATGGCACACCGTTGTAGCAGCAGAAATTGAAGAAACTGCTCTTGAAGAGGAGAAGTTTGTGGTTGGCTGTGCTAAAATCTTCCTCTGAAGAGATGCTCTTCATGTATTCCTTGTTTCCCTTCTGTCAGAAGCTGATGCAAGCAAACTTCCAGCAAAGTGCAGCCTTGCAGAAAGCCAAGGCAGAAGCACAGAGTGTGACACTGCACCAAAGAGAGGTACAGACACACAACAGGCATCTGGGTTTAGTGCCCTGTCTTTCTAGTTAGGCTTTCGGTCTGTTCTTCCCTGGGACTATTGTTGTTGCATGTAGCTTGGGGTCTTAATCCCTGCGATTTACCGTTACCTTCCCTGTCCTGATTTGTAATGTGAACCCAACGTTCACCCAAGATCCTAAGATCCCTTACTGTGAACACAGCAGGGGAGAGCTGGCATTGACCCTTCGGGGATTTTCTTGCTTTTCCCAGCAGTGTCAACCAGCTCAGATGTGCCGGACAACATCACAGACATTCAGGGTCTGCTCTCTTGGATCAGCGGTGAGCCTGGGGGCTGCAGAGCCCTCCAGTGTGTGTCTGCACAGAGTGGGTGTGGGAAGGCTGTCATCGCCATTTTGGGGGATGTTCTTGCATTTTCAGATGTGGCAAGAGCTGTCGAGGTCCCCCATGAGAACCCCAGCAGCCCTGCCCCAGAATGCCTCATTGCTGAGCTCCCTGTCATCTACCGGAACAGCAGAGAGCTCAGCATGGAGGCACAGGCTGCCACTGGGACCCCACCAACCCCTGCTGGGGGCTTCCACCACCCCCTGGGCTCCTGTGTGAGCTGCAGTGTGGGTTGTTGCGGCTGCGCCCCGTCCTGCCACCAGCGAGTGCCCGTCTCAGTCTGCTGCCAACCACCCTGGCTGTCACCACACCTCCGTCAGCCCAAACCGCACAGCCCATTGTGAGGAGGTGCAGAAAAGGCAGCCCCAAGGGGTTCAGGCCCACTCGCCACTGTCACCAGGCTCTATCTCCTGCCAGGCGGCAGAAAAGAGTTTGGCCGTGGATGTGGATTTAGGCCCTGGGGCTGCTGCTGGCCTGTTGGGCTGTGGCTTTAGGTCCCAGGGTGGGTGCCGGCCACTCGGGCTGTGGCTTTTGGCACCGGTGCTGGTCTCTCTGGCTGTGTTTTTAGGCCCCAGGGCTGGTGCTGGTGTCTCTGGCAGTGGCTTTAGGCCCTGGGGCCGGTGCTGGCCTCTCAGGCTGGGGCTGGGGCTTTAGACTCCAGAGCCAGTGCCGACCTCTCAGGCTGTGGTTTTAGGCCCTGGGGCTGGTGCCAGCCTATCTGGCTTTGGCTGTGGCTTTAGGCCCCAGAGAACTGCTTCTGGCCTCTGTGGCTGTGGCTTTAGGCCCTAGTACTTGTGCCGGCCTATAACAACATGCATTTTAAAATGGTTCATGTAAGTAAATGAAAGCAAGAGAACACTGAGCTCTTCTGGCTATTTCTAGAATTGGGAAAGGGACAGGGGACAGGAGAGCGTTTGCAGCCTTGTGTGGTTGGTTGTATACAGCAATCCCTACTACAGTTGTAAACATCCTTAAATCTTTGTTATCCTGCTTTACAGGACTTGGATTGGACAAGAAGCCAAAGAATACCAGTTTACAGGAGGTAATGAATTTTTACAGTTCCCCTTTCTTTTTCCCTTGGCACTTAGGTTACAGAGTTCTCCTATGCTATGTGCCTGTGCAATACCTCTGAGCCACAATATTGATGGGTTCAGCAAAGCTCAGAGTGACAGGATTTGGTCATCTTCATGTTGACATGATGAGAGAGACAGAAAGAAAAAGTACAGGGTAATAGTCTTTTTTTTTTTCTGTCTTTTTTTTCTTTTCTTCTAGTCTAGCATGCCATAACTAAACCTTCCATACTAAGACATATCTTGATAGAGATGTTCCCTTGGTGGGGTGTTCCCTCACACCTTTAGCACACTTTCTGTTGAGATTCCCACCAGTGACGCAGTATTAGTGCCACTGCTCTGTCTGTCTCTTTTTGTCTGTATTTTCTGGAATGCGGGGATTTCTTTTAGTGGCCCACAAATGCTGCCAGGATAACCGAGTAGTGCAGGTGGAGGCAGGGACAAGGGTCACGATTAAGGGCAGAGTGGTTTCTTTGTTACTAAGGGGAATAACTGTGTTTTCTGCAGGTGGATTTGCCATAGTGCTTCTTACAGGGACTAACAGTGGGATGACATGCCCTGAAGAGGGTGTGCTTGCAAGTACGCAAAAAAGAAATGCAAATTGTGATAAGTCTCTGCACTGTATTGGGGACCCTGCCTGGGAGCAGAACGATGTGAGAGCCCCATCACCTTCTGCCTGTGAGCTGTGTAGGTTCCCATTCCAAACTGTGTGTTTCCTTAGCAAAATGCTCATTCTTCTGGAAAGCCCCAGCTCCTCGGGTTACACTACTACGTGAAGAATCTCAGGTTGAATTCTTTAGAAATACACTTTTGTTAGTGGTCAAGTAAAACATGGCAACTGAAGCAGCAGAGGGCAATCTCAGGAAAAAGAGAGGACAAAAACATCTCCTCTATCAAGCCCAGACTTGATGGGAAAGGAAGATCTGAACAAGTGTGTGTGTTTGGGGGTGTTCATCTCCTAGACTGCACCCAGAGAAGGAGAATGATTCTGATGCTGCAGTCTCAGAACTCCAGTCAGTACAAAAACGGAAGGATTTCTAGGCTGGGATGAATTTATATCCCTGCAACTTCTAATCTCTTGGATTTTGTGTTTTATTGCAGTGAATCTTTTGGGCATGATTTATCATCACTGTAGCTAACCCGCATGGGAAAAGTTGGTATTAGATCTTACATCCAAACTTTTAACAAAGCTTTGACTCGCCAGTGCTTTCAATTGTCTCCACTTGTCTGGCGCCTCCTTGAAAAGTATGCCTGATCTGGAAATCTGTTCTTATTTCCTAGCTTTTGTGCAATAAAGAAGCATTTCAAATGTTGCTTCTTGCATCAATGCAGTGTTTCAGGAGAGAGAAAAACATGGCTGGCAGAAACTGGACTTCCGTTGTTGATAAAGCTGAGCTGAGCTCTGGGCTGACTCTTGCACCTGGGAATGTGAGTAAAGCCTGCAGACACAGAGGAAGAACATTTCCCTGCAGGTTGAGCATGTCAGAGGCAGGTCATTGCTAGGAGAGCTTGTGCTTTAAAGCGTCAGGTCATATAGAGAAGGTAATTCTAAAAGGAAGCTTACCAGTTCTTTTTTACCTAAGTGGCTTTTGAGCAAGGAAAGATTTGAGATGCCGTTTGCTCATGGAAGATGGAGAGGCAAAAAGCAAGTAAAAGGCATGATGTGCATAGCCAGCGCATTGCACCTGCACCGTTCTCCCCCTGCACAAAGGAGGAGCAGCTCAGCGAGCTTGGCCTGGGCCACCAAAGGGAACATCCAAACATCCAGACCAACCCCAAACAAGTTAGTTGTGTAGGCTGGTTGTTTTCTGCTGTTTGTCTCACATCCTTCTGGAAAGAAAACAGGAGGAGACAGGCCTCAGATTTGATCCCGTTGTACGTGATGATAAATGCCAGGACAGAAGGGTGTGCTTAGCAGGGGAGAAGCTAGGAAAGCTGAGCATTGTAGAGAAACAAGATTAAAACAGAGCTCATTCTACATGGCTGCTCAGTGCTTTGAAGATCTTGCAGTGGGATCTGTCTGGCCGCAGGAGCATGCTTGGATACATTGACTCCAGAAGAAACTCAGTGAGCAGCGGGGATGTGTGCAAAGTGCTGATAGCAATGGACTTCTGCCTTGGTGAGTGTGGGCTCAACGTGATGCTCAGTGGTAGATTTGTCCATTTTCAGTGCTAACAGGAAACTTGCACAACATTTCTTCTTCATTTCAGCTGTCCCAATACTTTGACCCCATGCTGCCAGGATCAGGTGTTTGAAAAATCATGCGTGTGCCATGCTCAGAATAAAGTGTTGAGCAAAAACAATGTTTGGGCCAGGTGACTTCAGAAGTCTGGCTGTTTTGAATGGTGGCAGCTGATGGAAACAGGTGTTCTTGGGACTGTTGAGCCTTTAACTTAGGTCAGGTGTACTGTAGTAAGAACCATTAGGTTCTGAAATGCCTTTAAACATGCACACTACCTATTTCTGTCGTGCCATGCCATCTTTGTTTCTTTTTTGATGCAGGAATTTTTACTATCATGTGCTGGGCTTGTTTACTTGTAGAAGGAAGAACATTACATGTAGTTTTCATAGAGAACTTCTGTTATGATTTCTTTATAATTTTAATCGCAGAATTGTAGGGGCTGGAAGGGACCTCCAGAGATCACTGAGTCCAGCTCCCCTGCAAAGCAGGCCCTCTACAGCAGGCTGCACAGGTAGGCATCCAGATGGGTCTTGAATATCTCCAGAGAAGGAGAATCCACCACCTCCCTAGGCAGCTGCCTTCTCATTCTAACCTGCTCCTTGCGGCCACCTCTGCAGACCTCACAGTGCTTTCCTGCCATATTTACACACCTCGCAGTATTTACCTGCCACTTTTACATGCCTGGCAGTGCCTGCCTGCCATCTTGGATTTCCTCGCAGAAGGCCCCTGACGCATTGGCTTGCCTCACAGAAGACCCCTGCTGCTTCTGCAGGCCTCACAGAAGGCCCCTGCCTCCTTTGCATGCCTGGCAGTGCCTACCAGATGCCTTTGCATATCTTGCAAAGGTACACTTGTGTAACCCTATCCATTTGCACAACATTGTGCACACACACATGTATGCAACCCCATCTTTCTGTCTACCCACGTGCACAGACACCTATGTGCACCATCCAACCCCCTTTGCACACCCACGTTCTCACACAACCTTGCACAACATCATTTGCTTTCATAGATGTGTGCAACCCTATCCCTTTTTACATGCACGTGCAAACATCTTGCAGAAAACATCCCATTACATGTGCACATGTGCAACCCCACCCCTTTGCGCACCCCTGTGCACACGCACACATGTGCAACCCCATCCCTGCACTCTCCACGTGCACATGAAGCCCAGTGGCACCACATCCTTCCATCCACCCATGTGCACAATCCTCCCCCCTTTGCACACCCTCCTCCCCACTCTCACCCATTTGCACACAAATGTGTGCCCCCTCAATGGGGGGATGGACTTCTCAGGCTGAAGCAGGAACACCAACTACCAGCTGCTGATTTCTTCATCTCATCGGCTCAGCTTTTTCTGGAGTGACAGAAAAAGTGGAGTGAATGGTGTGAGTCGTGGCGCAGGGTGAGGGAAGAGCTGCACTGAGCTCTTGCCAACAGCTGCTTGTTCCTAGCACTGCCTGGTTTCTGCTGACACAGACCTTTACAAACTCGGTCTCTTTCAAACAGCTGAGGATGTCTCCATTCTTACAGCTCAGCCCTGAAGTCTTGCTGGTTCAATTCCTCTCAACTGTGCAAAGAAAGATGCAGTGCAGGTAAGCAAAGGCTCCACAGCTGTACAGGACAGCATCTAAGGGATGGCTTTTATTGAGCTGGCAGGTGTAACTACTTCCTGAGGAACTGTGCAGCCATAAAAGGCATTCTCTTACTCATAAAAAGCATCTCTTACTCTTACATTAACACATAATTGGCCTCATCTCACTGCCACGTTTAATTTCTAGTGCCCACAGGTCTGTCCAACAGCTCTGCTTAGAGGAGAACCAGAATTTGTTTCAGGCACGTGGTCCTGAAATCTGGAAAACCCCGCTGTTTCCAGGCGCAGGCAGTACAGGCAAGGACAGACGTCAGATGGCTTTATACACTTCCTGACTGCCCGCCTAACAAGGAAGGAACAGCACCACTGTGTGGCTAACTGAGCCCATCAGGCAAATGTATGTTAGCTGAGTCCTCAGAGTCCAAAGTGAGTGGAAATTCGCTACAACACT
>JACDJE010001424.1:0-10129 GCA_016647715.1 Pavo muticus | reverse complement strand
AAAGGGAAACATTACTCCCATTTTTAAGAAAGGGAGAAAGGAAGACCCAGGGAACTACAGGCCAGTGAGCCTCACCTCTGTGCCTGGGAAGGTCATGGAGCAGATCCTCCTAGAAGCTATGTTAAGGCACATACGAGATGAAGAGGTGATTCGAGACAGCCAGCATGGCTTCACCAAGGGCAGATCGTGCCTGACCAATCTGATGGTGTTCTATGATGGAGTGACAGCTTTGGTGGATGGGGAAAGGGCGATGGATGTCATCTACCTGGACTTCTGCAAAGCCTTTAACATGGTCTCTTGCCACATCCTTCACTCTAAATTGGAGAGGCATGGATTTGAAGGATGGACTGTTCGATGGATTAGAAAATGGCTGGCTGGACGCAGCCACAGGGTTGTGATTAATGGTTCTGTGTCAGGGTGGAGGCCGGTCACAAGCAGTGTCCCCCAGGGGTCGGTCTTGGGACAGGTGCACTTCAATATCTTCATCAGTGACATAGACAATGGCATCGAGTGCACCCTCAGCAAGTTTGCAGATGACACCAAGCTGAGAGGTGCAATCGATACACTGGAAGGAAGGGAAGCCATCCAGAGGGACCTGGACAGGCTGGAGAAGTGGGCCCATGAAAACACAATGAAGTTCAATAAGGCCAAGTGCAGGGTGCTGCACTTGGGCCGGGGCAATCCCAGGTATTTATAAAAACTATTATAAAATCTCCTTGAGAGCAGCCCTGCGGAGAAGGACTTGGGGGTCCTGGTGGACGAGAAGCTGGACATGAGCCAGCAGTGTGCGCTTGCAGCCCAGAAGGCCAACTGTGTTCTGGGCTGCATTAAAAAAGGGGTGTCCAGCAGGGAGAGGGAGGTGATTGTACATAGCAGGGGGGTTGAAACTAGATGATCATTGTGGTCCTTTTCAACCCAGGGTGTTCAATGATCTTTGAGGATGATCTCCAGTAATTTTGATGATTAGAGATGATGTCATTTCAGTACTCTTTTTCTTTCCCCTCTCTTCTTGCCTAGCTTGCTCCTCCCCTTGCCCTTTCAGAGAAATAGTTTAAAAAATATATGGGGAGAAGTGCTTATTTTAGATAAAACAACTTCTCAAAATATCAAGGAAAGGGTAGGAGAGGGGTTCCGTGTAGTTACACTGTTGGTTGCAGAATTGCACGGGCTTTCTAGCTCCTCAGCTCAGCCTGAAGTTTTTATGCAGCCTCCTTGTCTTTCTTCACTGGAAATTGAGGAACATCCAATGCACTAGAAATGAAGTCTGAGTACACAATCTAGACTTGATTTTTTTTTTGTAGCAGACAAAGGGAAAAAGGGACTGCATCACGGGAGAGACTATGTGGAAGGGATCATCTGAGGATGTGTATGGAAAGAAGGTAAACTCTTGTTTATTGTACGAGCTTAGCTTAGTACAATTGGAGGCAGGTAGCTGGTCCAGAAGTGAAGGATCTCAGGTGAATTTTCATTTGTATGTATATATAACAGGTCGTGCTGTGGATCTAATGTAACCCACATATAGAGAACGTTGAAATGCAACAAATTTTTGTGTTCAGCTCTTTCTCTAAATTCTAAATTTTCTAAATTTCTAAATTTTCTTTCATCTTGTTCTCTTATTTCAGCTACAAAAAAATGGCTTTCGGAAAAATGGCATTTTGAAAAATGGCCTTATCTATGATTTTAAATTTAGCCCGTGGAAAAACAGCACTTTCAAACCCTCTCTGGAGAATGAGGATTCTGAGACAAGCAGCAGTGATACATCAGACGATGACGATGTGTGAAGATTTCTGTAACATATGTAGAAGCTCATTTTGATATAATGAAAATATGGGGGATGTACTGTCCAAAACAATCTAATTTCTGTAGTAATATACCTCGTTAGAGGAATAATGATGGGACTTCTCTCTGAAGAAAGCGAGGAAGGTTGTGTTCAGTGTGTTGAACATCACAATAATTTCTTTGTAAACAAATGTTGTAGAATGTGGACTTGGATTGACCCAGCATTGATTTTCTTAATCACTGCAGCATTTCTGACTAGAAATGTGACAATATAACAAACCAGACTTACTCATTTAATAACAAAAAAAACCCCAACAATTATAACATCTTGCAAAGCTTCTGTCTTAAAATGCCAATGTATAGACTTGGGAGCTTGGCAGTGATTTGCTTGCCAAGTCCTTTATTTCTGAAAACGGAAATCCTTGAGTCCACTACATACACAAAAAGGGCAGCGTAGTGTGTTAGACAAAATGAACAAAGTGCGCTAAAACTCTTTTCCTTGAGTTGTTGCACTATTCTAAGTCTTCCACAGAATTGCTCTTTAGCCACTGTAGTCTAATCATTGTTATTACTGGCAAAAACCCCTGATGTTATGGTTCCAAATTTCTAGAACTTTTGAATTGAAAGATTTATGGGGTATTGCAAGACTCAGTATTCTCACAGCGAACACATTCTTATAGGGAAAATAAGCACTTTGAATTTACTATTCACATGCAGAAAATTAATTAAACTCACTGGCTTTGTCCACTATGAGGAAAATAAACACAGTATTGTCTCAATGCATAGCATCAAGGGTATTGTTTTCAAATATATTAAGTTTTGTTTGCTCTTTCTCATGGTTTTGTGATTTTTTGGTTTTCAGTATTCCACATCATAACATCATGTAGTGCACTGGGAGTTAAAGTGTTAATACTCTAATTCCGGGTACCTGTCCCTGTACGTCACAGAGGTCATGGGATCTTCCCCCCCAGGGGGGGGTCTCTTCTTCAGCTGGCGAAGAATGCAGGCGTGTTGGTTTTTCAGGTGCTCTGAAAACTCTCTCTCTCTCTCTCCTATTTTTATTTGATTTATTAGTCTCAATTTCAATTAGATTGTATTATATCATAGTTAGTAAAATAAGTTTTCCTCCCTAGATCATTGCCGCTGCTGTTTATCTTCCTTTCCCTTTCCCTTCCCTTTTTGTTGGGGGGGTCGGGGAGGGGGCCAAAGGGCCTACTGCCCCTGTCACAAGCATAGATTGGTCCGGATAACCCTGTGATGGTTTTTGGTGGAGGATGCAGGCAAATGCTGCTTTTTAGCTTTTTAGAACGATTCTCTCCCTCTGCTTTTGGAGAGCTTCATTAGCTTGCTTGCTTCCTTGAGAAAGTTTATCTCTCTCACAGGTGCTCACTGAAAAACTTGACCTTGAAAGTCCAGGTGGACTGCCAGTATTCTGGGATATTTGTAAACTTTGAGCACTGCTATCTTGCTTAAAAAAANATCAAACAAAGTGGAGAGAGAGAGTTAACGGAGCACTTGCCTCTTCGTTGGAAATCCCAAGAAGCAGCACCACCCCCAGCCCGTCCCTCCATGACGTGTAGGGCAGGTAGCCGGATTAGAGTGTTAACACTTTAACTCCCAATGCACTACATGATGTTATGATGTGGAATACTGAAAAACCAAAATCACAAAACCGTGACAGGGGTCTTCTTTCCCCTCTGCCATACATTGCTGCTAATGTACCGACGTACCATTCTGGTGCAGTTCTTGTGAATTAACACCACATATTTGGTGTACACTTGACATTCTCAGGATCACGCTCTTGTTCTGGATCGTCAGGAACAAATGCGCGGTCATATAAAATTTCCACCACAGTGCATTCTCTCTAATAATGTCAGTCCATGTCAGTCCATTTCTTTATCTCAGGCATCAGATTGTCTTTGAAGGGGCATTTTTCTTTTATGGCTAACAGCATCCGCTTCCAGAGGGTGAAGGCCTCATTCTGGCATGTACTAATACCTCTGTCAATGGCTGAGTCCCTGGCAATGCTACCCAGTTTGTGAGTTTCTCTACTATCTAGCATCACACTGTTGGCCCCATTGTCCCAACATTGAAGTAACCAGGTGACAATAGGCTCATTTGGGTGGCGTGAAAATTCTTTTCTCAGACCTCGAATTTCATTCATTTTCAGAGATCAAGTGGTAATGGTGACGATGTCTTGCTCACCTCCTACTCTTTCAGGATTCGTTGTTACCCTCCTAGGAGTTGGTGACCGTGATCTTACTGGGGGTTTCAGCCCCCTCTCTGGATCCCCTAGATCTCGGAGCCACTCCTCTAGACCTCTTTCCTCCTCTTCTCTTGCAGTGTCTGCTTCCTCTACTTTCTCTTCCTCTTTCTTGTGTTCTAAATGAGTAGACGTTCATTTCATTTTTCATCCTCTTACAGTTGCATCTGACATTGATTCTGGTGCCTCTTGTGGTTGATCAGGTTGGTCAGTTTCGATGCTCTTACTCTCCAGCTCGTCTTGGAGTCTGACTTATTTGGTTAGGAGTAGGTCTCATTCAGTTTTGAGACTATCTAGTTCTCTTTGAAGGCTGTCGAGTTTGGATTGAAGGGAGTCTTGCTCTGATTGGAAGGTGTCTTGCTCGGATTCAAAGGTGTCTTGTCGAGATTGGAGATTCTTTCTCTCAGCTCGGAGATGTTCCCCTTCAACTTGGAGACTTTCTTTCTCATCTCAGAGACACTCTTGCCAGGTTTTGAGATTCTCTTTCCTGACTAGGAGACTCTCATTCTCAACCCGGAGATTCTCCGTCTCTACTTGGAGACTCTCTCTTTGGATTTGGAGACTCTGTTTCTCGACTAGGACACTCTCTTTCTGGACCTGGAGATTCTTCCTCTCGGCTCAGACTCTCTCCTGGAAACTCTCCTTTTTGGCTTGGAGACTCTCTCGCTCACTTTGTACTGTCTCCCAGAGACTCTCCCTTTCAGCTCGGAGACTCTCCCTTTCGGCTCGGAGACACTCCCTTTCAGTTTGGAGGGTGCCTCGCTCAGATCGGAGGGCGTCTTGCTTGGACTGGAGGATGACTCACTCTGACTGGAGGGTGTCTTGCTGAGATTGAAGGCTGTTGAGTTTGCATTGAAGGGAGTCTCTCTCAGTTCGGAGGATGTCTCTCTCGGATTGGAGGTTGTCTCTCTCGGACTGGAGGGTGTCATGCTTGGATTGGAGGGTGTCCTGTTTGGATTGGAGGGGGTCTCATTCTGATTGGAGGCCTTTTCTCTCGGATTGGAGATAATCTCTCTCAGATTGGAGACTTTCCTTCTCAGCTCGGAGACTCTCTCGCTCAGCCTGGAGATTCTGTTTCTTGGCAATAAGACTCTCTTTCTGGACCTGGAGATTCTCCCTCTCAGCTGGGACTCTCTCCTGGAAACTCTCTTTTTCAGCTTGGAGACTCTGTTTCTCAGTTTCAGAAACTCTCTCCCTCTCTGGGATAGTATTAAATAAGGCCTGATAAGCATTAACCAGGCCCCAAATGATTTGTGCCTCCTCAGATCTGTCTGAGCCGCAACATCCCTGTCTCAAATATCTGATTAGGCTCTCAGGATCTTGCAGGTGTTCAGGAGTGAAGTTCCATGACACTGAGGATGTCCATCTCTCTAAAGTTTCCCCCAAGTGCCTCCACACTCCCTGCCACTCAGTATTCTCTGGTTTTGGGGAAGGCTTCTTCAAAATATGATAAATACCAATACTGAGTGAAATGATGAGGAGTACATTCAGGGAGATTGACAAGATGATCATATGAGCATTCAAAAACCGCATAAATGATTTAAGAGAGAGACTAGGAGACTGTTTAAAAATCACAAGTTCTGTAAAATTAGCAACTCCCTCTGGAGTTGTATGCCACATTGTATGCAGATACCGGGTAGGTATTTCCATCAGTGTTTTCAATTGATTATATATACCTATAGCTCCATAGAGCAGAGTGGCAAACTTAATTAAGGCCCAGCACGTTTTGAGCATTAAGAAAGAAAAAATGATGGAATGCATTCCCTTGAAAAGCAGTTTTACAAAAGAAAGCATTTTTTTTTTCTCTTTACAGAAGCAAGATAGCAGTGCTCAAATTTTACAAATATCCCAGAATATTGGCAGTCCGCCTGGACTTTCAAGGTCAAATTTTCAGTGAGTACCTGCAATAGAGATAAAACTCTCCTAACGAAGCTCTCTGAGAGCAGAGAGAGATTCATTCTAAAAGCCAAAAAAGCGGCCTATGCCCTCATTCTCCACCAAGAATGTCAAAGGTTTACGGGCTGGTTCAGCCCGGTTCCGTGCCTAGCGAGGTGGAGGGACCCACAGATCCATGCCCCAGAAAAGGGAAACAGAAAAGGGTAGAGAGATGGGCCTAAAAACAAAACGGTGGCAATGATCTGAGGAGAAACAAATTAATTTACTAAATAAGATATAGGAATGCAAGATAACACACTATAATACAATATAATACAATATAATTAGAATTGAAGCCAATAAATTAAATGAGAGTGTCCGAAAACTGAAGGCCTTACTCTAATGCTGAGGCGAGATGTGCAGTCGGGGCAAGCAGAAGGGAAGAGAGCAAGGTCTTGTGACTTTGCCGCTGTTTTGTTTTTAGGCCCATCTCTCTACCCTTTTCCCCTTTTTCCCTTTTTTCCCTTTCCCAGGAAATCCTAGTCACGAAACCAGGCCGAACCAGCTTGCAAACCATTGACACTCTTGAATGCTGACAGGTATGGGGCATCAACCACCTCTCTAGAAAGCCTGTTCGAGTATTTGACCACCCTCATGGTAAAGAAATGTTTCCAAATATCCAGTCTGAACCTGCCCTGGTACGGCTTTGCGCTATTCCCTCCTGTTCTGTCATTGGTTACCAAGGAGGAGAGATCAATGCTTCCCACTCTGCTTTCCTTCCTCAGGAAGTTCTAGAGAGCAATGAGATTGCCTCTTAGCCTTCTCTTCTCTGGACTAGACAACCCAGGTGTTCTCAGCCTCTCCTCATAGGACATGCCTTCCAGATCTTTTACCAGCTTTGTTGCCTTCTTCTGGATGCTTTCAAGGACCTTAACATCCTTTTAATATTGTTGAGCCCAGAACTGCACTGTAATATTCAAGGTGAGGCCACATCAATGCTATGCTGACCAGCTGACCAACTGGCTATGCTGCGTTTAATGTATTCCAAAATGTGGTTTGCCCTCTTGGCTATCAGGGCACGCTGCTGACTCATGTTGAGAATGCTTTTGACCAGCACCCTCAGGTTCCTTTCTGCAGACCTACTCTCTAGACACGTCTCCCAGTCTGTACTGGTGTCTGACATTACTCCGTCCCAGGTGCAGAATCTGGCATTTACTTTTGTTGACCTTCATGCCATTGATGGTTGCTCAATGCTCTGATCTATCTAGATCCTTCTGCAAAGCCCCTCGTCCCTCCAGGGTTCAGTGTCATCATCAAAATTGTTGAGGATGCATTTCACTCTTACATCAAGATCATTTATAAATATGTTCAAGAGGACTAGTCCTAGAATTGAGCCCAGGGGAACACCACTGGTGACCAGCCTCCAGCTAAAGATGTAGCCCTATTCACTAAAACACTTTGTGCTTTACCATCAAGTCAGTTCATTACCTAGTGTAGCATGAACCTGTTTATCTCACAGTTGAAAAATTTGTCCAGAAAGATTCCATGAGGGACAGTATCAAAGGCATTACTAAAATCCAGAAAGATTGTGTCTACTGCCTTCCCTTCATCCACCAAACAAGTGACCTTATCATAGAAGGAGATCAAATTACTAAGGCAGGACTTTCCCTTGATGAACTCATGAAATCATTTACCTTAGATAACTTCTTAGATAAATACCTTGACAGTGGAGGTTACAGTTTAATAGGCTTTGTAAAGTCCATAGTGTGCCAATACCAGATAAGCTTTCAAGAGAAACTGTGTATCAACAGCTGAACTTGCAAATGGTCTAATTTCTTCTCTCTTTTTTTTTTTCTTCTGCAGTTCTGGAGAGCAATCATCCAGTTGAAACAGAATTGGAGAAACTGAGATTTTTATTAGTCTAGTTTCTATAAGAGTTTACTCAAAATGCTGAGCAGCTTATGCTGTGAAAAGCTCTATCTGGGAATGTTGTGTCAACTGATAAATAAAAATCCTGAAGTGAGATAATAGGAAATTTAGTTTTTGTTGATATGTTCACTGAATTGGCAGAGGGGGACAGGGTAATTTTTGTATGTGAAACTTGATGGCAGGAAATTTGGCGCTTGGTGCATGCAAGTGATAGTGTGGATATATGCTTGAAATTAAGAATATGTTCTATAGATTATTACTGTTTAGTTTTTGCAGCCGTTTAAAATCAAATGTAGTGGCAAAAACAGGGTCAGCTGTGAAGGACCTCAGAATTTCTCAATTTCTGTGCTTTATATAACTTTTCTTAAGGCTTTAACCTACTTTTATATGTGTTTAAAAATTTTTAAAAAAAGAGGACTAATCCATTTATTACATATTTTTACATATCCATGCAGGCAGAGCTTGAAATGTCTGACTGTGTGTAGAAATTCCTTAATGTCGTCCTTCTTATTTTAAAGGTTGTTAAAGGAGATGGGCTGGCAGGAAGACAGTGAAAATGATGAAACATGTGCTCCACTAACAGAGGATGAGATGAGGGAATTCCAAGCCATAAGTGAACAAGTAATGCTAAATTAATATTCCATTATGAACTTATTAGGTGGCTACCCTAAATACCTATAACGGACAGGAGCTGACTGACTAGAAGGGCCACAAATATTCTTGGGAGCAAGCAGGCTGGGCTGCTTAGCAGGGCTTTAAACTAGATATGATGGGGGAAGGGGGTGTACTGGGTGACAGAAGTGCGTAGGAACGCTGTCACCTTGGGAGGCAGTAAGGGAAAACCCCAAACTTGCCTTGGTTGTTTTAGGGAGGGCTCCTCCGAGAAGGCAACGAGGCCAATAGCTAAGCTGAAGTGCCTCTATACCAATGCGCGCAGCATGGGAAATAAACAGGAGTTAGAAACTGTGGCACAATTGGGAAAGTATGACCTAATTGCTATCATGGAAACATGGTGGGATGAATCCCATGATTGGAATACTCTGATTGAAGGCTACAGGCTTTTCAGAAGGGATAGACAGGGTAGGAGGGGTGGGGGAGTTGCCCTCTATGTTAGGAAGTGGATAGATTTCGAAAAGCTGTGTCAGAGGAACAGCCACGACCAGGTCGAGAGCTTGTGGGTAAAAATCAAGGATCGGTCCAGTAAAGGGCATCTAGTGGTTGGGGTCTGCTACAGGCCACCTGATCAGGAGGAGCCTGTTGACGAGGCCTTCTTGCTTCAGCTGTAGGAGGTGTCACGCTCACGGGCTCTTATCCTGATGGGGGATTTCAACCACCCGGATATCTGCTGGGATAGTGGCATGGCAGGTGGCAGACAATCCAGGAGATTCCTGGAGTCTGTTGAGGACAACTTCCTGGTCCAAGTATTAGACGGACCAACCCGAGGTGAAGCCTTACTGGACCTGGTGCTCACTAATGCAGAGGAGAGCATTAGAGAGGTTAAGACTGGAGGCAGCCTGGGCTGTAGTCACCATGCCTTGGTGGAGTTTGTGATCTTGAAGAATGCGGGCCTGGCAAAAAGCAGAGCTAGGACCCTGTGCTTTAGGAGAGCAAACTTCCGGCTGCTCAAAGAACTGCTGAGTGGGATCCCCTGGGAAACTGTCCTTAATGGCATGGGCGCAGAACAGAGCTGGCAGCTCTTTAAGGACACCCTCTGAGAGCGCAAGAGCTCTCCATCCCCCAGCAGAAGTCGTCGAGCAGGGAAGGCAGGCGACTGTCATGGCTGTGCAAGGACCTGCTGCTTAAACTGAGGGAAAAGAGGGAAATGTACAGGAAGTGGAAGCAGGGTTGTGTATCCTGGGAGGAATACAGGGCTGTTGTCCGTATGTGTAGGGATAGGATTAGGAAAGCCGAGGCACAGATGGAGCTGAACTTGGCGAGGGATGTGAAAAATAACAAGAAGGGGTTCTACAGGTACATAGGCAGGAGGAGACAGGCCAAGGAGAGTGCTCCCCCTCTGATGAAAGGTAATGGGGAGCTGGCTTCCTCAGACATGGAAAAAGCTGAGGTACTCGATGAGTGCTTTGCCTCGGTCTTGACTGGTGGTCAGGCTTCCCATATCTGTCAGGACCCTGAGCCTCTAGGTGAGGGTGTGGGGAGTGGTTTCTGTCCCACTGTAACAGTGGAACAAGTCCGAGTCCTCCTCATGAAATTGAATGTGTATAAGTCCATGGGACCGGATGATGTCCATCATAGGGTTCTGAAAGAGATGGCTGATGTGGTTGC
>JACDJE010001422.1:0-10193 GCA_016647715.1 Pavo muticus | reverse complement strand
ACTGGTGGGGACTGGAGGGGTTTGGTGGCCTCTGGAGGGGGCTGGAGGGGTTTGGTGGCTGCTGGTGTGTGCTCCAGGCAGGGTCGGGGGGAGCCGGGCTGGAACTGGGGGCCGTTCTCAAAGCACTGCTGTGCGTTCCAGGTGCTGAGGGGAGCTGAGGACCTGCGCCAGGAGCACCCCGGGGAGCCCACCCGGTCCAGCTGTGCCCCAGAGGCTCTGGGAGTCCCCGCCCCGCAGCCATGGTGATGCCGCCCCACATTCTGCGCCTGTCATGCACGCTGCTCCTGGCCGACCTGGCCCTCATGTTGGCCCTTGCCCACTTCTTCCCGGCACTGGCTCAGTTGGGCCGTGTGGGCTCCTGGCTGGAGGCTGGGCTGCGCCTCCTGGTGCTGGGGGGGGCTGGGCAGCTGCTGGTCCCCAAGGGACCCCACGGGGCTGCGGTGCTGCTGAGCCTGGCCCCAGCCATCTTCCTGACTCTACGGGACTATGTGGGGCTGCCTGGAGCCGCCCCGGTGCTGCTGGCCACGGCCACGCCGTCCTGGCTGGTGCTGACCCATGGGACAGCTGTGGTGGCATTGCTCACCTGGAGCCTCCTTGTCCCCACTGTGGCTGTGGGGGCGAAGGATGCAGAGGCCTGGGTGTCCCTGAGGCGGCTGCTGGCCCTCTCCTGGCCCGAGTGGCCCTTCCTCGGCTGTGCCTTCCTCTTCCTTGCGTTGGCTGCACTGGGTGAGACCTCAGTGCCCTACTGCACCGGGAGGGCCCTGGATGTCCTCCGCCAGGGGGACGGCCTCGCTGCCTTCACTGCTGCTGTAGGCCTCATGTGCCTGGCCTCTGCCAGCAGGTAGGGACCCCGCATCCCTCCACAAAACCCCATCCACCTCTGGTGGTCATCTGATGGGTCTGGGGGTCTCTTTCCATTCCTGGTGGTCATCCGAGGGCTTTTGGGGTCTCCATCCATCCCTGGTGGTCATCCGAGGGCTTTTGGGGTCTCCATCCCCAGATTTGGCCAACCCCTATTGGTTGTCTGATGAATTTGGGCATCTCTGTCCCTGGACCCCACCAACTACTCGTGATTGTCTGATGGCTTCTAGAGTCTCCATTCCCAGACCCCTTCTAACCCTAGCAGTTGCCTGATGGGTTTTGGGATCTCCATTGACCTTTGGTGGTTGTTTGATGGGTTTGGGGCTCTTTGTTGACCCTTAGTAATTGTCTGAAGGGTTCTGGGTTCTCCATTGACCCCTGATGGGTTTTGGGGCCACCCCCCAATTCCTTCCCAGCTCGCTGTTTGCTGGCTGCCGTGGTGGCCTCTTCACCTTCATCAAATCCCACTTCATTTTGCGCACCCGCGACCAGCTCTTCTCCAACCTGGTGTACCGCGACCTCGCCTTCTTCCAGAAGACCACAGCAGGTACAGATTGGGGACACTTTTGTCCCTGTCCCCACACCATACCCCCAGCTCACCCCGCTCAACCCCGCAGCTGAGTTGGCCTCCCGGCTGAGCACCGACGTGACGCTGGCGAGCAGCGTGTTGACACCCAACATCAACGTCATGCTGCGGAACCTGGGGCAGGTGCTGGGGCTCTGTGCCTTCATGCTGGGGCTGTCCCCACGCCTGACCATGCTGGCACTGATCGAAGTGCCGCTCGCCGTCGCTGCACGGAAAGTCTACAATACCCGGCACCAGGTGGTGGCAGGGATGGGATGGTGGGGATGGGGTGGCAGGGATGGAGACAACGGCAATGGGAAGGGAACAGTGGGAATGGGGATAGTGAGGTGGGGACTGTGGGGTCAGGACGGCAGGGATGGAGACAGCTGCAATGGGATGGGAACAGTGGGAATGGGGAGAGCAGGATGGGGATTGTGGGTCCAGCACAGCCAGGATGAGATGGCAGAGATGAGCAGGGCAGGAATGGAAGTGGGATGGCGAGGACTTGGCCATCCCATGGGTGCTGACACCCACTGTCACCACTGTCCCCCCCAGCTGCTACAGCGGGCCGTGCTGGATGCAGCAGCCGACACCGGAGCGGCAGTGCAGGAGTCCATCTCTTCCATTGAGACAGTTCGGGTCTTCAATGGTGAGGAGGAGGAGGAGCACCGCTACAGCCAGGCGCTGGACAGGACCCTACGGCTGCGGGACCAGCGGGACACGGAGAGGGCCATTTTTCTTCTCATTCAGCGGGTGAGGCTGGCATGAGGGGACACCCTGGTGTCCGGGTGGGATGGGGACATCCCTGCTCAGCCCCATCCCTGCAGGCGCTGCAGTTGGCCGTGCAGGCTCTGGTGCTGTACTGTGGGCACCAGCAGCTCCGCGAGGGGACCCTCACTGCCGGCGGCCTCGTCGCCTTCATGTTCTACCAGACTAAAGCTGGCAGCTGCGTGCAGGTGAGGTCGGGCAGTGTGTGCTGTGCCACCGGATCCCCATGTTTGTGGCCACATCCCTGTGTCCCCACCCCGGGTGCTGTGCCTGGGGATCACATCCCTGTGTCCCCACCTCGGGTGCTGTGCCTGGGGGTCACATCCCCGTGTCCCCACCCTGGGTGCTGTGCCTGGGGATCACATCCCCGTGTCCCAACCCCGAGTGCTGTGCCATGCAGGCGCTGGCGTACTCCTATGGTGACCTTCTGAGCAACGCAGCGGCCGCCTGCAAGGTCTTCGATTACCTGGACCGAGAGCAAGCTGGGGGTACCCGTGGCACCTACATGCCCACCAGGCTGCGGGGCCACGTCACCTTCCATCGGGTGTCCTTCGCCTATCCCACTCGCCCCGAGCGCCCCGTCCTGCAAGATGTCACCTTCGAGCTGCGCTCCGGCGAGGTGACGGCATTGGCGGGGCTGAATGGCAGCGGGAAGAGCACCTGTGTGGCACTGCTGGAGAGATTCTATGAGCCTGGGGCTGGGGAGGTGCTGCTGGACGGGGTGCCGCTGCAGGACTACGAGCACCGCTACCTGCACCGCCAGGTGAGGGGGGTGGGGTGGGGGGAGATGTGGCTGCACTGAGCAGTGCAGGGGCTGAGTCTCTGCCCTGGGGCAGGTGGCACTGGTGGGGCAGGAACCCGTGCTCTTCTCCGGCTCCATTCGGGATAACATTGCTTACGGGATGGAGGACTGCGAGGAGGAGGAGATCGTAGCAGCCGCGAGGGCTGCAGGCGCTTTGGGCTTCATCTCTGTGCTGGAGCAAGGCTTCAGCACCGGTGAGTGCCGGGAGCAGGGGGGGACCCGGGTGTGTGACCCCACTCATCCCCACCCCCGTCCTGCAGATGTAGGGGAGAGAGGAGGGCAGCTGTCGGCGGGGCAGAAGCAGCGCATTGCCATCGCCCGTGCTTTGGTGCGGCGTCCCACCGTCCTCATCCTCGACGAAGCCACCAGCGCTCTGGATGGGGACGGCGATGCGGTGGTGAGCGCTGGGCAGCGGGGGGGGGTAGGGGGGGAGGTCCGGCCCTGCAGTGTGTGCTGATGGACAGCTGTGCGTCCTACAGCTGCAGCAGTGGGTGCGGAACGGGGGGGACCGGACGGTGCTGCTCATCACCCACCAACCACGGATGCTGGAGAAGGCTGACCATGTTGTGGTGCTGGAGCACGGCACGGTGGCTGAGATGGGGACACCCACTGAGCTGAGGACCCGCGACGGACCCTACAGCCGACTGCTGCAGCACTGACAACCACGGGGGCAGCTGGAGTGGGATGCGATGGGACACAGGCAGCAGTGGCTGGCTCCGCTCCCAGCTGCAGGATGGGAAGTGTGGGATGCTCTGGGATTTGTATGGAATAAAGTGGAGATGCTTTGTAGAGGAGTGGGTTGGGATGTAGGGTGTGGGCAGCTCAGCCTCAGTTCGTGGCTGATTATGGAAGCTGAGTGCTTGCCCTCAAAATGTGGTTGCGGCAGCACTGTAGGTTTATGGGGGGGAGGCACAGCTCAGCCCAAAGTGGGACAGAGTTTCCAGCCATGTCTCCATATGAAAGCCATGCAGATACCAGGGGGAGTGCAAGGGTGAATGCAGGGGGAGGAGGGAGAGCAGCAGTGTGTGATGGAGTGATGAGCAAAGAGTATGGGGTGGGCAGAGGAGGGATGAGGGGAGGGTGGTGGGTAATCAGCGTGGGGCCACATCTGCGCCCAGAGGAGCCGAAATGGGACACAGACCCCTCACCCACCCCAACCACGGCCCAGAGCAGTCTGCAGGCAGGCTGAGCGCAGATCTGCGGGGCCACCTCCAGCCGGAGGACGTCTGGATCTCCTACACCGGGTGCCAGGAGCCCATCCTCAAGGTGGATCCTCACAGCCAGAGGGTTGGGGCGTGCGGTGCTGATGGTGACGGGGTGGGCAGCCCTGGCACAGCGGGTGGCTGTGCTGGAGGGGGGAGAGGTGCGCCAGCAGGGACCCCCCCACGAGGTGCTGCACCCCGGCAGCCGCACGTGGCATCTGCTGCAGGACTGGGGACAACAGGGAGCACCGGGGGAGGGGGACAGAGGGAGCGGGGGTGAGGGATAGCGGGAGGTATGGATGGGGACAGCAGGGGGCGGGGGCTGTGGGAGGTGGGATGGGGACAGTGATGGTGGAGGTGGGGACACCGGGGCAGCGACAAGGGACCACNCCGCTATCCCTCACCCCCACTCCCTCTGTCCCCCTCCCCCGGTGCTCCCTGTTGTCCCCAGTCCTGCAGCAGGTGCCACGTGCGGCTGCCGGGGTGCAGCACCTCGTGGGGGGGTCCCTGCTGGCGCACCTCTCCCCCCTCCAGCACAGCCACTCGCTGTGCCCGTGCCGCCAGGGCTGCCCGCCCCGTCACCATCAGCACCGCACGCCCCGACCCTCTGGCTGCGAGGATCTCCTGCTCCACCTGTGGGAGGAGAAATGGTCAGGGCGATGTCCCCAGCCACAGCCAGGGACCGAGGGACACCAGGAATTGGGACCATGGGGACCTCGGATTGCAGACTGAGGCAACACAGGTCTGAGGGGGACATGGGGACACGGGGGACATCCCACCTGCTGCTGGCTCTCAGTGTCCAGGGCGCTGCTGTGCTCGTCGAGGATGAGGATGCGGGGGTCCCGCAGCAGCGCACGGGCAATGGCCACCGCCTGCCGCTGCCCCCCGGAGAGCTGACCCCCCAGCTCGCCCACCTCTGCGGGGACAGCAGGGTCAGGCTGGGAGAGGACCCCATAGGGGACCCGGAATGGTGTGGGGACAGCTTACCTGTGTCATAGCCTTGGGGCAGGCGGGTGATGAAGTTGTGGGCGCCCACCCGGCGGGCAGCCGCTGTCACCTGCGCCCGGCTGCAGCCCCCCAACCCATAGGAGATGTTGGCATGGAGTGAGCGGGCAAAGAGCAGCGGCTCCTGGGGGACCACGGCCACCTGCAGTGGGGGGAACAGCTGGGGACACGGCAGGGATGCAGCAGTGGAGGTGGTGGGGATGTATCAGGGACATCAGGGAACATGGTGGTGATGGCTGGGGACCCAGACATCTGGTGACCCAATGGGGATGGCCGCTGATGTGCAATGACACCCGGTGACCCACGGGGACAACCAGGAGCCATGGGGACATGTGGTGGCTCACCTGGCGGCACAGGTAGGAGTGCTGGTAGGCGAGGAGGGGGTGGCTGTCCAGCAGCAGGCGCCCGGCCGTGGGCTGGTGCAGGCGGGACACGAGGGCCACCAGAGTGCTCTTCCCTGCACCCGGGGGTCCCAGCAGTGCCAGCACCTCCCCGGGGCGCAGCTCCAGCGATACGCCCTGGGGACATAGATGTCACACCTGTGGTGTCCCTGTGCCCACCCCTCCATGGCCTCGTGGCCTTCCTGCTGTGTCCTTCTGTCCCTGATCCCCCCCCAACCCCTTGTTTTGACCCCACACCTCTGGTACCACAACTACATGCCCATGCCCTCCCCATGTATCACTCATCATGTCCTCATGCCACATCCACACTGTACACCATACCTCTCAATGCCATGTCCTTGTGCCTCTCTGCCATGTCCCCGTACCACTCTCTCATGTATCTCCTTGCTTCATATCCTCACACCCTCCCCACCGTGCCTCCGTGTTCCCGTGTTCCCACTGTGTCCCTGTATCACCCTGCTCTGCTCCCACACCTGTCACACTGTCCCACCACATCCCCGTGTCCCCTGGCTGTGTCCCTGTGCCCACCTTGAGGACGGGCTCCTGGCGCCCAGGGTAGGAGAACCAGACGTCCTCCAGCTGGAGGTGGCCCCGCAGTTCACTGGGTGCCATTGTCCCCTAGGGTGCGACCTGTGGCTCCCGGTCCAGGAACTCAAAGATCTTCTCCGAAGAGCCCACAGCCTTCGTCAGCGTGGGGTAATAGCGGAGCAGGACCTGGGGACAGCGCAGTGATACAGCCAGGAGGGCAAGGGCACGTGGCAGGGGGACATGGGGACATGGGAGCATGGGGACATGGGCATCCCATCGGGCTCACCTCCACAACATCAGTGAACTGCATCTGGTAGAGGAGGAAGGTGACTAGGTCCCCGGTGCTGACGGTCCCCGCAGCCACCAGCTGCCCCCCATAGTAGAGGATCCCCATCTTCAGGGCCAGCGCTGAGAACTGAGGATGCCATGAGGTCACTGGGGGACACCTCCCCATGGGACACTGCGTCCCCAGCCCCACTCTGTCACCTTCCCATGCTGTCATTGTTCCCCTTGTCCCAGTGCCCCACAACTGTGCTATCTGTTCCCTCATGCCATCATGTCCCCAGTGTCCTGGAGCCCCTCTGCTGCCCCATTCCCATGTCAGTGCACCCTCCTGCCCCACCACCCTGCACTGTTGTGCCTGCCACATCCTGATGTCTCTGTGCCATCACATCCACGTCCCACAGCCCCCATGCCATCATATCCTCACGCCCTGCCACCCCCATGCCATCATAGCCTCCAGCCCCTCAGCATTCTGACCCCATCTCCTGACATCTCAATGCCATCATGTCCCCATGTCCCCCAGCCCTATCCCATCATGTCCCCATGCCCCCAGCCCCATCTCATCATGTCCCCATGTTAGTGAGCCTCTCCATCCCGTACACCGCTGGTCCAGACAGAGACAGTGTAGAGGGCCACGTCCTTCTTCTCCAGGCGGTGGCTCTGCTGCAGGCGCTGCCGGTAGCGCGCGGCCGCCCCATCCTCGTTGGCGAAGCTGCGCACGGTGGCCATGGCCTGGAAGGTCTCCACTGCCACCTCGCTGGCCTGGGCCTGCGCCTTCTGCAGCTGTGGTGCCAGGGTCTGGGGACAGCAGTGTCACTGCAGGGCAGGTGAGAGGGGAATGGGGACTGGGGAGGGGACAGTGCATGTATGGAGGGGACAGAGAACACATGGAGGGGATGGAGAAGACATAAAGGCGATGGTGGGCATGTGGAGGTGACAGTGGGGACATGCAGAGAAAAGTATCTATGTGGAACAGATAATGGTCACACATAGGGAATAGTGAGCACATGGCAGGGATGATGGACACGTGGAAGGGGCATGGGGGCATGTGGAGGGACAATGGTCACACAGATGTGACAACAGGAGGATGGTGAGTACATGGAGGGGACAGTGGGCACATGGATGGGACCAAAGGCACATGGAGGTGACCAAAGGCACACGGAGGTGCAGACAGCAGCCCATACCTGCCGGAAGCGCCCCACAGCCCTGGGCAGGGCCAGCAGCAGCGGCAGCGCCAGCGCGGTGAGCAGCGCCATGCGCGGGGACAGCCAGGCCATGGTGGCGAAGAGGCAGAGGCCGCGCGCCAGATACCACAGCAGGAGGCTCAGCGCCTCGCCCAGCGCCTCACGCACGTCCTCCGCGTCCCGCGTCACCCGCGTGGCCACATCCCCTGCCGGGTGACAGCACNGAGGGATGAGGGGAGGGTGGTGGGTAATCAGCGTGGGGCCACATCTGCGCCCAGAGGAGCCGAAATGGGACACAGACCCCTCACCCACCCCAACCACGGCCCAGAGCAGTCTGCAGGCAGGCTGAGCGCAGATCTGCGGGGCCACCTCCAGCCGGAGGACGTCTGGATCTCCTACACCGGGTGCCAGGAGCCCATCCTCAAGGTGGATCCTCACAGCCAGAGGGTTGGGGCGTGCGGTGCTGATGGTGACGGGGTGGGCAGCCCTGGCACAGCGGGTGGCTGTGCTGGAGGGGGGAGAGGTGCGCCAGCAGGGACCCCCCCACGAGGTGCTGCACCCCGGCAGCCGCACGTGGCATCTGCTGCAGGACTGGGGACAACAGGGAGCACCGGGGGAGGGGGACAGAGGGAGTGGGGGTGAGTGACAGTGGGAGTTATGGATGGGGACAGCAGGGGGCGGGGGCTGTGGGAGGTGGGATGGGGACAGTGATGGTGGAAGTGGGGACACCGGGGCAGCGCCAAGGGACCACAGGAACTGTGCCATGGGCACGTGGATGCCGAGCCGGGCGCACTGCGGTATCACTGCTGTGTGACACACAACGGCCACTACATGGACTGCGGAGCCACTGAGTGCCACCAGGGACCCCGAGATACCCCCCAGTGGGAAGAGCGGAGCCCCCAGCAACACCCAGCTGGGGGGAAATAAACCAAGAGAGGGCTGGAGGGCAGCAGAACAATGATGTTTATTTGGCTGTAGGGTACAGTGTGGGGGGGGCACAGCAGGGACAGAAGAGCTTGGGGAAGGGTGGAATGAGGGATGTGGAGTGGGCAAGGTTGGGGGTGAGGATTGCAGAGGCAGCGGGATGGGGGGGAGTGCTGTGGGACACACAGCTGGGGTCGGGGGGGCGGTGTATGTGCAGGGACAGCTGAGAGGAGGACCAAGGAGACCACATCCCAGCACACAGAGATGGCATTGGGAAAACCAGAGCTCATCCAGAACACGGAGCAGGCAACCATCAGCACGGGGTCACAGAGGGGAGGTGATGCAGGAGTGGGGGACATATGGGGAGAGTGAGAAGCAGGCAGAGGGAAGGGGGGAGGGCAGTGGGTACTCAGCACAGGACCACATCTGCATCCTGAACAGCCAAACTGGGAAGCAGTCCCCTCACCCACCCCGTCCCCAACCACAGCACATTGCAGGCAGGCTGAGCACAGAACGGCCCATCACTTTATTTCACGGGAAGCAGTGCAGGCAAAGCATAACAGCATAGGAAGTAGAGAGAGATGTGAGAAGTCAAGAGGTTGGGGCCACATCCATCAACGACCCCAAATGCTCGTGTGGCCAGTTGGCTCCTTGCAGGCTGAAGCACAGCACTCAGATGGTGGGGTTGCTCCCTGTGGGGGTGAGAAGAGATGGTGTCCCATGGGGCCATGTTCACATCCCAACCCTCTGCTCCAGGGGTGTCCCAGCAGAGCCCCAGCATAGCCCAGCCCTGAGTGCAGTACTGCACCGAGCACAGGGACCCCTGCCAACCCCCAGCCCCACAGCACACCTGTGCTCGAGCTGTTGGATCCACCATCCCGGTCTGTAAGGGAGGAACAGTTGTGAGCCCTGGCCCTGTGCTCACTATAGGGCATGGAGCAGCCCCAAGCACCAGCAATGGGAACCTTGAGAGAAGGCAGGGACCCCAGGACCGCCCTGGCACTGGGCACAGGTGGGGGACAGTACTGCCCTCACCACTCACCGGGTGCGATGTTGTAGCCCTTCCCCTTCTTCCCTGCAGACAGAGAGATGCATCAGCACAGGCTCACGTCACAGCCAGGCTGGGGGCTCCCAAGGGGGCCTCGGATCCCCCCACAGCCCCCACTGCCCTCCTGCACCCCTCTGCTTTTACCTGCATTGTGTTTCCAGATGGCAAATCCATCACCAGCCACCACAGCAATGGCCACAATGGTGACGACCACCCCCACCACGATGGGGACCAGGTTGGGCTGCAACAGCTCTGGGGGAGAGGGGGGCCGTCAGCAGGGGAAGAGACAGCCCGGAGCCCCCCAGCCCCACAGCACCTCACTCACCCCACGAGTAGAGGCCGGGCTGGGGCAGGCTGGCGTGCTCCACGCGGCACTGGTACTTGCTCCCGTCCTCCGGCAGCGCATCAATGGTGACCCAGGTGTGGTAGGTGCCGTCGCTGTTGGGCACGATGCCCCCCGAGTGGCTCTCCTGGCCCTGCAACACACCGTCCTTCAGCCAGCTCACGGTGATGGGCTGCGGGTAGAAGCCGTGAGCGCGGCAGGACAAGGTCAGCATCCCGTCGGCCTCCTTCCCCCACACTCGCACCTCAGGACGCTCTGCGGGCGGGCGGCAGTGAGGGCT
>JACDJE010000115.1:2042369-2069678 GCA_016647715.1 Pavo muticus | reverse complement strand
GGAACCAGAACATTAACTCTTTAACTCCTACTGGTTCACATGATGTTCTGATGTGGAATACTGATCACAAAAGAAAAATCACCAAACCACAACAACAACACAGAAGACATAGCAAGAGGCAGTACCACACCAGTTCTTAACTGTAAAGTGAGTGTTTTGTATACTGATCCAGTGCAAGGAGAGAGGCAGTACCCTCCATGCTGCTGGTGAGAGAGGCAGCATACAAAGCTAGCACTGAACACTGGTCGGGAAGCTCATAGTCCTTCACACACTCCTAACTTGGACAATTACTCATTTTTGTATGAAAGAAAAGCCCACAGCTGCTAGAAAACAGATTTTCTGAATATGCACTACAAGTAGATAATGCATACAAAGATAGAACAAATGTTGAAATGCCTGTTGGAAAGGATGCATTATGGCCACAAAACCAGTTGAATCATCATCATGCCCTTCACAATCATATTTTTCCTTGCTCCACACACAGTATATTGGTAAATCATGAGCTTATTATGCTGCAAATAACCTATTCAAAACAAAGCACACTGTATCCTGTCCTTAGCATAAATGTGATTTTTTTTATAAATGCAGTAGCACAGAAATACACAGAGAGATAAACAAAATGAAACAAGCAGGGATTTATTTCTTTTTTAAAGTAGCACGTCCGAAGTCACCTGAAGAGTGTAACAGTGGATTTCATGATTAGATCAGAAGAAGGTTTTGTCCAGTCAAAGTGGAGATAGATAAAACGCAAAAACATATCAGAAATACGTAAATGAAATAAGTACAAAATATTATTTCAGGAGACAATATTGATCATTACATCTCTTCTTAAGTAAGGAAAATGGAGAAAAAGAGCAATAGGAAGACCTACCTGAAGTATGAAATACTGGGTTCTGAATAGCTTTATTATGTGGGGAAAAGAAGAAATTATAAACATGTAGAATGAAAATAGATTTCAAAACCTCAATATGTTTCAAAAACATATGTATTATTTTTGCATGCACACCTTGTATGAATTGGTTTTGACAGCTTATTATTAACTGTTAAAAATCACAAAACTTATGCCATTTTTAACAAGTTTAAATCTTGAGACAGGAATGCAGTAATGATTTTATCTGGCACTCTCCTGGGAAAGATGAGTTAATGTTTTACTGCTTTCATGCTAGGAATAGAGAAAAAGCAGAAAAACAAAGTGACTTGTTCTAGCCTGGACTTCAATCAATATCGTAGCTCAGACTAATAAAATCCCCTAGCTACATGTATAAAATGTCTTAAGCACTGCAGAATTACTTGGACTGTAAATCCTTTGGGTCAGGCGCCATATTTAAATATGTGTTTGTACAACATAATATATACTATAAATTCTTATGGAGTCATAACAGGGACTTCTAGCTATTACTGTAATACAAATAGTAAATAAAAACAAAAGAAGTCCTTAATCTCAGTTATGATAACATTAATCAGTAAAACGAGAAATAAAAATTGATTCACAAAATATTCCCAAGAATCCCTCAGAAATCAGAAACAGCTCTATGAAATCATTGAGGAAATTGTATTTTAAAATGCAGCAAGACAAGCTGAATTTTTTTTTAGATGAGCAGCAGATACTTGACTTGCTTCCATCGTGAAGAAGTGCAATAATATTGAAATTTCCTTCCAGTTGAAGACTACATTATACATATGCTTACACGTTTATATGCTTCAGATTCTCTATTGTCCTAAAAGTATCTGTATTATTTGGCCTTGTGTTAGCTTTCACATTGTTGATCTAGCTGAGAAAAAAAAGTACCCATGTCGTAAAGACTTTTGGTTTTCGAGATGACTGGAAAAAGAAAATACAAGGTTTGATTTACCACTAAGGTTAATTCCTTTAGAATGGTGTCCTCTTTCAGTAAGACTTGTTTTGATCTGTTTCTCTCCTTTATTCTGCCTTTTCAGATTTAACTCCTGTCTAACTGAGTTAAAGAGCTAGGTACTCTCTTTCTTACTAATCTGTTGTTATTTCAGTAGTTAATTGCTTTATTTCTTATGTCTGTAAGATATAATGTTACTATAATATTTTGTAACCTATGGGGTATTTGTATTTGTGCCCAAGAAGACACAGCATTCCCAAAGCCTTTTGTTGTTACTGCTGTCTGGAAAGGACCTGAGAACCCACCTCCTTTCCATTCCATATCGATACTCTTAGGAAATAATGCTTTATTCTTATTTTTTGTTTTTGAGAATGTTCAAGGAAGAATGAATATGATAGGGTGCATTTGCACCAAGAAGAACTACATGGGACTGGTCTGTTTCCAGCCTTGTTAACCAAATTAGTGAGTCACGCTTACAAATTCATTTGATCTGTGGGTTATGCCTTGTTCAATAAGAACAGGAAGTGCATATTGTCAAGCGGAATGACAAATCTCAACATCCATATGTCTACACATTCTTACCCCTGCCTTCACTCATGATTAGGCCAGTAGAGATACAACTTTCCATTTTTCCTCCTGTATTTTTTGTTCAATAACAGCAGAGTTCTTAACAGCATGCAGAACAGATATTAAACTTGTGCTTGATGCTTAAAGCTTGCATTGGAGAAGATGCCCATAGGAAGCTGTGATGCATTGAGATTGCATATTTAAGAATGTTGTAATTCTTATTAATGATCCTGAAAAGTTAGCTAGGAAGCTGACATGCAGTCTTTCTATGCTGGAAGTTAACTTTATTGTTGTTCATTTCAAATCCCATCTGTTTCCATAATGCTGCTTAATTTTGAAGTTATAACATTTATCTTCAGTAGAACATAAATCAAAAAATTCCACTACTAAATCAAGTATTAGCACACATCTCTAATCCAGAACAACAAAACAATAATGATTAGTTATTTTCTTCCATCAAACACTTCAGCTGGAAATGCACAAATGAACTAGCTGATTTCCAGTTCAGTGTTCCTTTGTGTTTGGATTTTTTTAATCATTGTTTTGTTGCTATTTGTGGATTTAGTTTTGCTTTAGAATTTATTACGCGTGTATTTGCCTAAACAGGATCTTGACCTTATTCCCTAACCCTTATTCATGGGAAAATGGGGAAGTAGAATCACTGTTCCCATTACCTTCCCAAGCACAAGTTGTTGGAAAACATTCTGTATAAATGCAAATGCAGGAATTTTATATCTTATCTTTCTTTGATAAATGTGACTAATAAAGAGGAAGAATACACAGAAATAGTGTAATTCTAGCAGTTTTTGGTTAAGAGATTTCCTAGAGACTTGGCAGATGCGCTCCAGGTTTGATGTCACTGTCTTGTATTACAAGCCCCAAGCAATGAAGAGTGCTTAGAGCCCTAAGAGTGGTCCACTGGATGCAGAAAGCCATTAGTCAATTTCACTTAATTCCGCCACTCTTACCCTCAAAGGCAAACATGTATGAGAAGTCCTATTAAAGTCAGTATATCAAACAGATCCAGGCAGACTTCAAATCCATGTTCTGCAGTGCAGGGCTACCTGAAAGGATGATGACAAGGTGGGAGACATCTTCCCCTTAATATTGGCCCTTGCAACTACACCAAGTGCAGTGGCATGATGTCATCGCTCATATTTTATGAAGCAAGCCAAAAGGGCCAGTCCCACCCACTCCTGATTGCAGAATCACTATTTAAAGGTGCAATTCCCCACTCTTCTCTCTCCAGCTGTGCAAGCGCTGGCAACAGACAATGACCTCCGAGCAAATAAAGTTATTCAAAACCACACACTGCCCACTAACAAATATTCAAATATTCTCTGCTGTAAATTGGAGTTTAGATTACATAGTGCTCTTCTAGGATGTGGGCAGTAGTGTTTTCAAACATCACTAGATTATTCCATACAGTCTCTACAACAACCCAAAAGGAGGTTGCAGTGAGAAGGGTGTTCGTCTTTTTTGTCAAGTAACAAGTGATAAGACATAAGAAAACAGTCTTAAATCACACCAGGGAGGTTTAGATTGGACATTAGGAAAAATTTATTCACAAAGAGGGTTGTCAAGGGAAAGCACAGAGAATCCAGAGAAGCGTTGGAGTCTCCATCCCTGGAGGTATTTAGAATGTACACGGATGTGCCACTAAGGAATGTAGTGTAGTGATGTGACTCAGTAGGTCAGACTGATGTTTGGACTTCATGACCCCAAAAGCCTTTTCAAATCTAACTGATTCTATGATTCTATGAGTTAATTCTTCTTGAATCAAGGTCCTGAGACTGACTTGTATTGGCTATTAGTCTTTCTGAGAAAGTGGGTTTACAGCTTCCTCTGCCTTTTCCATGGCTCTGAAGCAATAATATCCATCCTTTAACAATGTCTCTCTAGAATATGAACATCACATCAGGGCTATCTCATGATACTGTGATTTTACTTTGCTGACAAGCTAACATCATTCTGAAGAACTGGCAGCATTTCAGTAACCTCAAATTGTGTTGCTTTTTGGTGTTTTATCTCTGTTGTGTCCGATATAAAATCAGTTCCTAAGAATTTTAGTGTTCTTGTTGTCAATTTTCTAATGAACAAAATAGCTACAGAGGCAACCTATGCATCACTGCTTACATTCCGTATTTTACCAGCACTAAATACAGATTTTGCAGCCTCTTTTTAGTAGGCACTTTATTATTCTGACACTATTCTCCACAATCTCACTAGATCACACAAGATAGAGATGGTTGTCCTGTCACTCTATGGCTCACTGCCAGATTTTATTATTATTAGTCTACTATAGACGCAGCATGGATGATCAGCAGTTTGGAAATTGTATCTTCTTCTTAGGTTTTCTCAAGAAAGTGAGAACAAGATCAGAGACAAGTATAAATACTTTTTTCCTAACAGCATGAAAATATCCACTTTCCTGGACAATTTTTTTTGTATTCATTTAAGATTTTTTTCAGCTATCTGATGAGCCTTGACAGAGTTAGGAATGTTGCTAGCAGTTTTAACAGCTTTAACAATACTGCTACTACTGTAAGTGAATCAGAGATTTTTAAGGCTTTTCATTTTATAATGATCTTAGCATAACCTTCAAATGCATTTTCCTCATAACACAGAAATGTCATCAAATGCAACTAAACAATATCCCATTTTCCCCCTTAATTGTTAGTAGAGATCAAAGGTTACTTTCGATAAAACCTTATACAGTAGAAACACATTGCAATGAATGATATTTTATTTGTTATGTTTGTATCATTTGATTAAGATACTTGTATCTCTCTATATATGTATTGTATATGTGTAATAAGCTCTTTAGTCAAATGCTGCTCCTACACATTTCTAAAGCTCTGCAAGACCTGTTCTTATTTTGACATTCACATTGCTTTGAACAAGGTACTCAACTAAAAGACTTCTACAGGCCTATTCTAATATTTTTTTTCTATCAATCCATGACATTTCTGATTCTATCTAGCCATGTTTGCATATGCATTTAAGTATGTGTAACTGCATATTGCAACATATATGCACAAATACAAGTGAAATACGTACAAGAGCTACTCCAAAAGTAATGCTTCCTATTTCATTTTTTTTTAACCTTCTCTCCAGTATCTCATTCTATTCTGGTGCAGTGTGACAGGTGGCAGAAGAGAGGCAGTATGACAAAATGGATGTGACAAAGAAGTGAGTATTAAGCAAAAGTGTGTCACTGAATTCCTCCTTGAGGAAAAAATGGCACCCATTGACATCCATTGACATTTGATGAACATTTCCGGAGACCTGATAGTGGATGTGAGCACAGGGAGGCAGTGGGTGGCGCGTTTCAGCAGTTGTGACAACAACTGTGGGTCATCTTCACTGGTGCAGATTTTTACAAGCATGTAGGCTCTTGTTCACTGCTGGTGAAAATGCACAGCTAATGGTGGTGACTATCTTGAAAGATAATGCTTCGTAGCTGAGAACGTGCTCTATCAAATAGTGTTATTGTGCTCTTTGTGTATATCACATTATATGGACTATAGACCTATCTATTTATTAATTAATATATTCACAAAAAAAAAGACAATTTGTTCAACATTTTTCCCCAGAGAAATAGTATTTTATTACCAGTTCTAAGTTACTCTTTTTTTTAATCATAAATACATTATTTTTCTATTTGAGAATGGTAACACCTTGTTTTAGTGCAGATGCATTAGTTATATTTTCCAATATTTGATATATTGATGTAAAAAAAGGGATGTCACTTTTCAGACTAAGTGGAGTCTGTGGACAACACAGACTTTATATACTTTCACAACTGCAGGTTTATTAACCAATGCCTTCAGGTTCCCAAGCCCTACATTAAAAACCGAATTCTGAATCCCTTGGACATCACTGCTGATAGGTAGACAGTTGTACTACGTGATCTTGGAGGTCTTTTCCAACCTTGATGATTCTATGATTCTCTGATTCTGTGACTTGTAGACTCATGCTGTAATGTAGGGCTGCTCTAACGCTTTGTTTTGTTGTTATTTGGACCTTCTGGGAATCTTTACACTTTTCCATTGCCTACTGATACAATATTGCTCATTATCAGAACTTCACCTGTGATCTCTACATGCACTTCTCTACATCAACTTCTCTCCAAGGTGTTTCATGTTCTACTTTTTTCACTGTTTTGTGCTAGCCCAGCACCTCTGACCTTGTCAGTGCTGACTGGAACTTCTGGTCATGCTTTGCTACTACTTTTCATCCTCTACCCTGAAAAGCATCATATTTCTTGATCTTATTATCCTCTGTGTCATCAAAATAATTATTGCATTTCTGTGCAACATATCAACTGCAGAAAAAAAAAAAAAAAAGTATGTACATATATCAGTGTGACCTTCTGTAAAAACCTATCTGGCCAAAGGAGTACCAAATATGAGCAAATGTAGGAAAAAAATATATATGTTTGGAATGACTCATCTTCCTTTCATTCATCAGAACTGTTCTATTTAAATTTTCAGAATTGATAAAGAACACCTAAAATTTTTCGAAAACCACCGTCGATCTATTCATGTCTCTTCTGATTCTTTATAATAGAAAGCAAAGCTTTCTCTGAGTTCTTTTTGTTTGTTTGTTTGTTTATTTGTTTGTTTTTGTTTTTTTTCCTGATCCAAGGCTATGCTTTAGAATCTGAGCTCTTGAACAGATAACTCTTGTTCAAATTGATATGTGACTGAGTTGGGCTGTAAGTATGGTAGCAGAATCATGGAATCATAGAATTGTAGAATGGTTTGGGTTGGAAGGTTCCTTTAAGATCAGGTAGTTTCAGCTCCCCCTGCTATAGGCAAGGACACCTCCCTCTAGACCAGGTTGCTCAAAGGCCCTTCTATCCTGGCCTGGAATGCTTCCAGAGACGGGGCATTCACATCCTCACTGGGCAACCTGTTCCAGTGTCTCACCACCCTCATGGTAAAGAATTTCTTCCTAATATCTAGTCTAAATCTTCCCTCTTCCAGTTTAAAGCCATTTCCCTTCGTCCCATCTCCACATGCCCTTCTAAAAAGTCCCTCCTCAGCTTTTCTGTAGGCCCCTACAGGTACTGGAAGACTGCTATAAGGTCTCCTCAGAGCCTTCTCTTCTACAGGCTGAAGAGTCCCAGCTCTGTCAGCCTGTCCTCATAGGGGAGGTGCTCCAGCCCTCTGATCATCTTTGTGGCCCCCCTCTGGACCTGTTCTGACAGCTTACCGTCCTTCTTGTGTTGGGGGCCCCAGAACTGGACACTGTATTCCAGATGGGGTCTCACAAAAGCAGAACGGAGGGGCAGAATCACCTCCTTTGACTTGCTGGTCACACTTCTCTTGATGCAACCCAGGATGCAGTTGCCCTTCTGGGCTGCAAGCATACATTGCTGGTTCTTTTTGAATCAACCAACACTCCCAAGCCCTTTTCCTCAGGGCTGCTCTCAAACCATTCTCTGCCCAACCTGTATTTGTGCCTGGGATTGCCCCGACCCAAGTGCAGGACCTTGCACTTGGCCTTGCTGAACTCCATGAGGTTGACAGTCCAGGTCCCTCTGGATGGCATGTCTTCCCTCTACTATATCAACTGCACCACTCAGCTTGGTGTTGTCTGCAAACTTGGTGAGGGTGCCCTCGAGCCCACTGTCTACGTTGCCTACAAAGATGTTAAATAACATCAGTAGATGTTCAATAACACTGGTAATACTGTAGGATTAGATTGCACAGATAATAGCTCTATTTCAAGCATTTGTGTTTCCTTAGTTAGTTGTAGATGAACTTGGGGGCAGGTAGGTGACTCCTATTGTAATTTTTTCCCGAAGTCTGACTCTTATCTGTCATCTACTGAGTCGTGGGAGTACATCTGGATTTCAAACTTTGGGCAATAGCATTGGATCAGATGCCACACGCTGCTTTATAAACTATGCCTATTTGGCTTCTGACATTTAAATATACATCTCAAATAAATATGAATAATCCAAAAATATCAGTTTCTGGATATGTGCTTCTGCACAGATTTAAAAAAAATCCTTCCTCTTTTTTTTGATTATTCATCCCTCCAACAAGTGTACTCTCTGAGAACACAAAGGGTGTGTATGCAAGCATTTTTTGCTCTCATGCAGTATTCCAGATTGTGCTGTATTTTTCTCGGTTTTATTTATTTACCCAAAGCTATTGGTTGACTTATTGTTGAGAGACTTATCACACTGATTCCTATGTTTTATATGTTTACTTTTTATTATTGAAGTTTGTTGGTTATTTTATTTATTTATTTATTCATTCATTCTTGTGTTGCTATTACAATTCCAGTGACATATAAACCAATATCTTAAACTTAATAAATTCTCTTTTTTTTCTTTGACTGTTATTCTATCTATCTTTAGCTATAACCTCATTCTTCTATAAAGAATTCCTTGGAGCTAAATGAAGTACTGTCATTCTCTTTGTCCATACTGTATATTCTGTTTGTCCTCACAACTGCAAAATTCCAATTCAGCTCCTGACCATTTTTCTAAAGCACTATATCACATTGCCTCTTTTGCCAAAGTATATGCGTCTCTGTCTGTTGTTTTTAGTAGACTCCACCTTGAAGCATTTTGTGACTTTCTTCATCAGATCTAAGATTTAATTTGATCTGTGTGATTTCCTTGCCTTAGTAAATTCTAATTGCATTTGTCAAGGATTATTGTCAAGTGTATCTTTGGACCTTTTTCATTCTAGATACCAATCAGAGTTTGGATCTTACCAGAGTTTTGTTAAGTTCTCCATAAATTACAAGGCTGGCTCTTAAACCACAATTTCTTCTGTGCTTTTGAACCTAAGAAACAAAAGTTATCAAACATAAACAAACAAACAAAAAAAAAAAAAAAAACCACCACATATGCTTAGGGAGGAGTTTTGAAGTATAAATATTCCTCCAATTTACATCATGTTTTCATTCAATTTTGCTTTTGTTCTAAATATCACAAACACATTGGGGAAATCAATTATTTTAAATCCTCGCAACCTTCCTTTCTGTTGTATCCATTACTTGAGTATGTCAAGAGAAGCAGTGTGTATATATTTTTCATTTATGACACACACATTTCCAAAGTTCTTTGTCTTTGTGATGTACTAAAAACTCGCTTTGCTCTAAGTCAGACTTCCAACTAGTCATCCCAGGGAAATGTGAACTTCTGCACGATGTTGCATTCTCTTCCAACTAACTTAGTGGACAATGTTTTTCCTTATAGGCAAGCCATTTTCTAGAGGGTACTTAAGCATTAAACACTGTTTAGTGCTATGATCTTAAATCCTAGTGACTGGAATTGCTCATTGTGATTTTCAGTCCTAGGTAATAAGGATGGAACTGGGGGAAGGAAAGTGCCTGATGAAAGGATCTGGAAAAGTCAGGCATCTCCAGCTAGTCAGGACTGAATATACAGAATGTATGCTGACCCTTATACTTAGAATTCTTACTTTAGTGTGAAAAAACAGTTTCAGTCTCTCTACTGGACCTTTGTGAGATTATACAAGTAAATATTAGCCATATTCCCTGAGAGAAAAAAAATGTGACACTTACATACCTTGTACAGAGTATAGGATTCCATACACAATGTTCTCAGTATGAAAACAAAAAACCTCTGAATGTTGTACAGATATTACCTTGCTGCATTAAGACTATCAGACCATGGTACAGGATGCCCCATTTTGTGCAGTGTCTGTCATTGGACATTTTCAAGGCCCAACTGGGTAAAGCCCTGAGAAACTTGGTCTGAATCCACACATGACCTTGCTTTAAACAGGGTATTGGACTGGACACCTCTTGAGGAACCTTCCAATCATCTTTATTCTGTCATTATATGATTCAGTGATTTAATAACAATAGAACGTCCTAGGACAAGGGATGATTAAATTTCTCTCCTTCATTTACAATTCCCCCCAATTTTTGGGATATGCTCCAATGCAAAATGAAATGAGAACTAGAAAACTAGCTTGCAGCAGTGTTGGGAGGATAAATACATTAAAAATTAGTAAGTGCTCAGATAGGTAGTGTTAATAGGAGTCCTATAAGTACCTCAGAGAGATCCAGAGCCCTAAATCACTCTTAATGAATTGTATTGATTTCCCTTTAATTTTTTAAATGAATCTATTATAATAAAGCTTGGCTTTTGTTTCACCTTTATCCAATGTGATAATTATAAACACTATTTTATAATTATTTTATTCTTATTCCCAAAGGAAAATAGTACATGCTAATCTAGTCTGAGCTAAATGTTCCTTTTTCTGCTGCTCATTTTATCTTTCTGGGGTTTTCTTCTTGGGCAAATCATATCAAATTATTTTACAAAAATTATCCAATTGATAGAATGATTAACAATGTAATACTTAAATTTGGGTCTGGAGATTGAACATATTGAATTCATTTATGTTTGTTCTAGCTGTGTCTGGGGTCAACTATAATTAAATAATTGAAATGGAAAAGATGGCCAGATGGGAAAAACCTGGCAATAGTCTGAAGAAAATGTAAGTCCGTTTCTTTATTCTTCAGATTTCCTTTATGACCCTTCTGTAAGTTATTGAAGGATAGCAACAAAAAATACCTTAAATACCAAGTACTCCATATGAAATCAGGTTTCTACAAACACCTCAAGCTTCTGCCTGAGTCTCTGATTTCAGGAAATCAGATATACTTAGATGTATTCACATGGATCATCACTCTGTAGCACACTCTCTGCGCTACAGCCCCAAAGTAAAGGAGGTGCCCCAGCCCATAGCAGATACAAACTGTTGTATAACATGTCAGCATGGATCAGAAACTCAAAGTAAAATATGAAAACCCTAGACTAGTCAAGACGTGGGAAGTAATACCTATAATAATACACAGGACTTGCACTAAACTCAACAACTCCTCGCTGTGTTCCTTTTTTTGTTCATAGCATAACTGGAGTTTACTCAACCACTCTGGTTATCTTGGCACTTGATGACTCCTTATGGTCTACACTGAATGTGTGAGTCACTTGTTGAAAAAGCGTGATGCGAAGCTTAAGAAACTGCCTACTCCTACCATTTGTTTTTGTTTATCTTGACTATTTTTTAACATATTTTAAGCTGTTCCTAACTTCAAAGGTTAAATTTTGTGTCCTTCTCCTTCCTCACACGAAATCCAGCACTGTTAGTTGTATTTTCATATCAAGATGCCTATGTCCTTTTAAAGTTTAATTGCTCCTTCTAAATCTCGTCTGCCTTATTGTTGGGGTCTAAACACAGTAAAGCAGCTCTGCCCTATACAGTCCCTTGTTTACCTTCTCTCAATGAGATAGGGAAGAGAATTAGAAAGGTAGAAGAAAAATTAGGAATTAGATAAAAAACACTTTAAAGGTAAAGAAAGTGCACTCACAAGAAAATAAAAAATGGAGCTCATTCACTATTTCAAGCAAATGTCCAGCCATTTCTAGGCAAGCAGTGTTCATCATGCATAAAGGTTTCTTGACAAAACAACTACCATAACTCCAAATATGACCTCCTCCTCCTTTATCCAATATTTCATGGCTGAGCAAAATTTCATACATTAATGAATATCTTTTTCATCCATTTGGTTCAGTGGTTCCATCTATGTCCCACCCTAACTTCTTGCACAGCATGAGAAACAGAGAAGACCTCGACATCATGTAAACACTGCTTAATAGTATCTAAAATGTAAGCACATTATCAAGAGTGCTTTTGTCAAAAAACAAAACATAGCACCATATTGGTTACTATGAAGAACATTAACTCTACCCCAGACAAAAGCAGCACCATTATGTAGACTGTAAAATGTTTACATTTGAGAATAACTCTTACTATGCATTTGTGCAGCCTCTTTTTCCTGATTCTCTCCCCCATCCCACCAGGAGTGTGGTGAGTGATCAAAAGGCTGTGTGATATTTAGTTTCTTGCTGAGTTAAACCACAACATCAAGTTAATATTATTATTGCAGTGATGTCTTGACTCTCCAAATAAGCTTCTGTTGCACTTCACCAACACGTTCCTTGACCACCAAACCTTAAGATCCAAGCTCTTAATTTGCCTCGTAGAGTGCTACACAGGCTAACTTTATGTAGTGAAGTATTTATCTCTTTGACTTTGGTTCTGAACTTGTGAAATACTGGGTTTAACTGACCTTCTTGACTCTAATGACATAAGTGGGGATTGAAATCATTGAGTGCTTTATTGGTTTAGACCCCTTTACTTCTTTAATCTCAAAAGATTACTTTCAATCACAAATGGTCAGCAGGGTACTAGCCTTTGTAACAAACTCTTTTAGAACAGTTTCAAACATCTGACTTCTTCCAGGCCTCTTATATCAATGAGATTTCTCTCTCCTGGTATTTAAAAAACAAACAAACAAACAAAACAGCCAGCTATTTAATAGGTCTTAAAATAACTTTAGTTCTTCGACACAGTATATTGGGTTTTGTTCATTGATCGTAAATCTTAACATTACAGTTCTCCATGTGATCCTCCATTACTTTTTTTAATTATAGTTAGATGACCACAAGTTGAGAGTTGGAAAAAGGTGAAGTGAAGCAAATACTTAAGCCAAGGCTACATTTCCTGATTTTCTGTCTATATGGATATACTATTGCCTCTCTATTTCTCTACTTATATTTACTTATATGTATATTTATATATATATATTTATAAATTAAAAAAAAAAAAACTACAGGTATCCCTTTGATGCCTGGTAGACAGAAGTTCAACCCAGCTGCTTCTGGAGAAGAGGATGCTGGTATGAATTTAGACATGAAAGTTAAAAATGTTAACAGTGCTGTGTCCAGCAAGTTTCCAGGAAAGTTGTTTGACCTCTAAGGGAAAATGAATGAAAATAGATAAGCAGAACAAAAAGTATGAAGCTCAGAATTTATAGATAGCACACCTGAAGAAATTTTATTACTGAAACTCAAAAGCCTACGAGACAATAAATGTAGAAATTAAACCATAAAAACAGATGTGTGTAGGAAGGCTCTGCTGAAAGTGGAAGTGTCCTTAAAATACTTTTTCATCATTTTAAAAGCTGCTTCTACTTAATGAGAATCTGCGTATCTTTTTCAGAGGAAAAATAACTCAGAAAATGTTCCAGACTTCTGGAAATACTCCACAACCAAAATTTAAGTAAATTTAGAAGAGAAGTAATCTTGGGATTTTCCATGAGACAAACCAATACAAAAGCATGTGTAAGCATGGTATTCTTTCATAAATGTGATTGACTGAAGATTTAATGCAACTGTGGGGAGTTTGAAGAGATTAAAACAACTTTGTTGACAAAACAATTTCTTTCAATGACAAAAATAGTTCCTGAGTCATTTCCAGGGATTTTACAAGAAAACCAGTGCCTTCTTAAAAAGAAAACAACAAAAACTACCAAACAAACGAAATAACAGCAAACAAACAAACAAAAACACAGAAGAAAAAAGCAACTAAATTATAAACCTTTTAGGTGAAAAAAAACCACAAAGAATCTCCTTGCCAATATGTCAGCAAAGAAATCCAAACATGCCAGCCTAGTATGCTGGGATATTTATGACAGGAAAAGAGATATTGAATAATCTTTTCAGATGCACAGATGACACAAAACCACAGGGAAAAAAAAAATAAAAAAAAGAACCTGTAGAGCAGATCAGTTAAATTTCAGAAAATCTCATTTCAGACATGGGCGCTGAAACCTTTCCGCCACCCCAACCAATCACTTCAGGGATGCCAGCAGATGGCAACTGGGGACAAAATGGCCTGAGCACTAGCACATGGGGCCCTCAAGGGAATGGCAAACATGTGCACGTGTGACCTCTCAGGGAGACTGCAGGAAGCAGCACTGGCACACGTACAGCTTGAACACCTACAACTTCTGTGGGTGGGGTGTGCATGTAAAGACCATGTTCCACAGGGAGAGGGGTGCTGGTAACCCATGTAGCCTATGAGGTGCGTGTTAGAGAAGCACATGTTGCCATGGGAATGGGTGTGTATGTATCTGTGTGTCTATAGGCGTAACTGCAACTTCTCAGGATTTGTTTCTAAAGGTTGTTTAGAAATTTGTAGGCATTCATTAACATTTGGTGTCTATTACTGTGGTTTGTCAGTTGTCTTGCTGGTACAGGTTCTGAATACATAGTTCACTGATTGCCAGTTAATTACATGCTGCTAATAAATCAATAAACTGATTTGATCCTATTCTGACTTGAACTACATGAAGTGAGAAGTTTTTCCCTGTGTCACAAGGGTGTTTTATATTTGTGGGCTGATTTTTCTTTTTTTCTCAGTAGAGGTAGAATTGAATTTGTCTTCACCCTGAGCCAATTAAAACCTGTGAGAAGAGCTAGAGGGGTGCTCAGCACAGCCTGCCATTGCAGACATGATTTATCGGATTGGCCTCAAAACTTTGCAAACACATGTTCATTGTGCTGGGATAAGCTCAGAGCTCCATCTTGAGCTAAGCTGAACTTGTTCAAAATGCTAGAAAAGTAAGACTACATTTGCTTCACATTTCCTGCATAAGTTAATTGATTAATTGGTGGGAGCTATCTATTATGTGGATATCAAATATCAATGTAAAGCAGAATAAATAAGAATACCTCCTGTCTCATAATCAAAGAGAGACCTAGATCATTTTTGCCAGAAACGAACTAGGTAGGAAAACTGGAGATGGAAATGTTCCAGTTGGATTGGGCCAATGAAATTTACTTTGAAATAGCTAGATGACAAATGAAAGCATTTTCAGCGTTGTATAAGCTGCACTGAAACACCAGTCAAATTATACACTGCTCACAAAAAAAGCTTTGCTGAAGCACTGGCAGTGAACTATAGCCAATGCATCAACACTCTTACATACACGTAAAGGGTGTGTAGAGCCACTGTCATCACTTCTGTGAAGTGGGAAAGATGTATCAAGAAGAATTCTGGTGGGGTCTTTTCTGGTCTGCTGGTGCTCAATGTTTTCAGACCAGAGTGATGGCTTAAAGAGTGTACTTATTAAATATATGGATACTATCCGACACCACTGTCTCACGTTCAGTTTGTGATCCACTAAGTGGCCCAAAATCATCTCTAAAGAATTGGTACTGACTCATAAATTCCTTCCTTACTTTATATGCTTAGAACTAGATCAGAATTTTCTTGAGAAGTTGGAGAAACTGTCTAAAAAATAAGTTGAAAAAAAAAAAAGGTGCACAACTCACTAAGGTGTGTAAAGAGCAATATCATTTGTACAATGTGAAATATTTCTTTCATTTTCCCCAGCACGGCATACTGTGCTCAGTCTCAGCAAGCATACTGTGTTTCATTTTCTGAACTGCATTTCAGGAAAAGTGTGAACCTGTTTCAAAAGAATCTAAGGGAGACCAACCGGGAATTATCAGAGATCTAGAAAGCAAGACTGATGAGGAGGGTTTGAAACAATTGGAGTAGTTTAGTTTATAGAACAGAAGACTGAGAGGTGACATAATAATGTGAAAAGTAGCTGTAGAGAGTAAAGAAGTAGACTCTTCTTGTCCCCTGTGGTTATGGGAAGGGTAATGGGTTTAAGTTGGTTCAATAGAGATTCAGCTTCAACTGTAAGGAAAGAAAATCTATGAGTCCTGTCACCAAGTTTAGAAAGGCTGTGTTTTATACAGAATATCTGTGAAGAGCAGTTAATCTTGCATTGGGGCAGCATAGCAGATAAGATGACTTCTTTGTCTTGGTTTAGTTGCAATTTTTTCCTGACTATACTTTTCTTCTGGATTCACATGTAATTCAGAAGTAGTGGACTGAAAAAATAAGCCACAGTCATCTCCCACCACATTCATGCTAGAGAATCCATACTCAGGTGGCCAGTGTGGTCTGTGGATACTCATTGTGACCACTGTCATGGACCGGTAAAGCTAGCACCCAGACATAAACTGAGTGAAAATCAAAAGAATTAAATGAAAGGGAAACTCACTTCCTTGAAAGGTGATGGAGTCCCACCTGTAGTCTGGCAATAGAAGTCAAGGAAACCATGTTTAGGAAGGCAGAAAATGAAAATGAAATGGCACTGTCTGAAATAACAAAAACAGAATTATTGTGAAAGAATTTGCATTCATGTGTGGATTAAGGCTCCTTTGTTACAAAATTAGTGCTGTAATCTACAAGATTGGAGATTATAGCAGCTCACCATTTTATTATACGAATGAGAACTGCATTTTATAATAGATAAGGAGCAGCTGTTAAAAACTGATGAGGTTAATAATAAGAAATTATTTTCCTCAATGAGGAAAAGTGTAGAAGCATAAAATACTAGCCCTTTAAAGCTAGGAACTGTGGAAAGGTGAATGGAAAACCCTTGGTTTTTTGTCAGCTGAGACATGCAGAATGGTATCATGAGGCTGGTTTCTAGCCTTGAATTCACATAGAAATTACCCTTTTATACTCAGTATCATTCTGTTGGTTTGTAGCATGCCATGTCTGGGTAAATTAGTTTTTCAAAAACATTGCAGTACTGCTATTCAGCACATAGTCTAACCATGTCACAAGGTGATGTACAGCACTTCCACTGTACTATCTACAGATTTGTGCCAGTGAATTATAAAGCATTTGATACTTTAATAGAATGGCATTTTTGTTGTTTGCAAGAGTTGTGGATTTGCTGGAGAGTCAGAGCAGTACATTTTATTGAAGTAGAGTATATGTAGCACTATAGAAATTATTTTTGCAAATAAATATTTACTCATGCACAGAACAAGGCTTCTAGTCTCACAGAAAACATTCGTAAGATTGTTTGATGATAATATGATAGAAAAGATCAGGACTAAACGTGATCCATAACCTGCAAAACCAAACTTTACTTTCTACTTGTTCACTGAACATCTGGCGACTCTAATTTCAAGTATCTTCACAATATTTTTCTTTTCTGCAATAACAAATCTCTATATTCTGAAATATGTGGGATAAGACAATTAAATTTTTCACTGTACAACTGCAGCAGCATAACAGGCTCACTGTAGACAATCCATCAGCAGCAGATTAAACTAAATTAGTGGCATCCCCTAAATTACAGAGGCTTATTGTGTGTTAACCCTTTTAATATATTTTGTTATGCCCCCTTCTGGCTTAGTAGGTCATGACATTGAGATATCAATACTGGGCCAGGAAAAAATGGACAGTAAAGTGCACTGCTTTTTAGCAATTAATAAAAATAATGATATCTTAATAAGGCATAGAAATAGTGACACGAAGCTAAAGAAACTGTCATTAACTAATCTTGTAGTGATCACTTTTTTGGACCCTTAATCACACTAACACATCAAATTACCACTAATTTCAATTGGATAGGTTGAATATCCCTGGATATATTAAATAATCTGAGAATGTGGATTGTTGTTCCTCTTTTGCTACATGACTACCCTCTGGTTCTTTCTTACTTTCATACTCTATCATAGCTCATATATTCTATTTTATTTTGAGAAACTTAATATAATATAGAATCAGTGAAGTCTGGAAGGGGTCTCTGGAGAACAGTTAGTGCAATCAACTCCTCTTCTCAAAGAAAGGTCGTCGTCATCAGATTTTCCATGGCTGGGTCCAGTCAGGATTTGAATATCTCCACAGATGGAGACCCAGCATATTCTCTTCGCAACCTTTCCCATGTCTGACCTCTCTCACAGTAAAAAGCTTTCTTTCATATTTAAATAGAATTGCCTGAACTTCAGTTTGTGACCATTGACTCGTCTTCTCACTAGATATTATCAAGAGTATGTGATTTCTTTACTTCCCTCCAATGAGTATTTTACTCACATTTATGGCTTCTGTTCTCCCGGAACAGCTCCTGTCCATTAATCATCTTCATAGCCTTTTGCTGGACTCACTTCAGTGTGTTCCTATCTCTACTGGGGAGCCCCATAGTTCACGTGGGTTTAATTAGGTCTCAGTAGATGAGAAAGATCACCTCCCTTGAACAATTGGCAATGATCCATCATATGTGGCCCCTTAGAGTGTTGACCTTCATTGCCACAATGGTACACTGATGGTACACTGTCAGCTTCTTGTCCACCAGGACCCCGCAAGGTCTTTCTCTCCAGAGTTGCTTTCCACATGGTTGATCCTCAGCCTATAGTGTGTGGGGGGGCTGTTCTTCATCTACAAACTTTATAGAAATTCACAATGTACCATTGTCCAAGTCATTAATGAAGAGGTTACACAAGACTGGAAGCAGTATCAACACTCAAGTACACAACTAGCAACCGTTCTCCAGCTGGGCCTCACGCTGTGATCATAACTTCTTGAGCCTACAAGTTTAGTCTATTTCTAGTCCACCTTGCTGTCTGTTTATCTAGCCTATATTTCATTAGTTGATCTATGATGACGTTATGAGAGAGAGTGTTAGATAGAAGTGAGGAACTGCTACTCCATACAGGATAGAGAGCCAGATACTGAGTGTAGTAAGACAGACAGAAGGACAGGGGTCTTACCAGTCTGAATGGAAGCCCTTGAAAGGCATGAGCAGGGCAGACCCAGAGATTATGGCCAGGTTCAACCAAGTCCTGATGGTAATGAGAATTTATGGTAATGAAGCAGGTCCAACATCGATTCTGTAAGTAAATGCACAGGTCACACCTCCAGAATAATCAACCAAGGGTATGGAAACAGGAATGGGCCAATACTGGAATATCAGTCCAGACCCCATGACCAGGCAGGGCACAACTCTTCACAGAAATTTCTTCAGCAGAAGGCAGAAAGGAACAGAAGACACTGGCTGAGACAAAAATGCGGTTGCAGGCTCAAATTGAAACTAGTCAGGGCCATTAATGCCTATAAATTAATAATAAATTAATGCTCTCAGGGTGTGTCAAAATCCTTGCTTAATTCATAATAAGCAATATGCACATCTCTTCCTTCATCCACCTAATCAGTCATCTCAATATGGCAATCTCACTGACAGCCAGGAGACCCACAGATTTGTAAAGAATGATTATCCCCAACTACTGCTGATCACTTTATTGACTTTAACATATTTAGAAATGCTTTCCAGGGTGATTTGCTCCATTAGTTTCCCGGGAATTGAGGCAAGATTGACTTTCATTTCTCCATGTCCTCCTTGCCCTTCTGGAAGATAGAAGTAATATTTGCTTTGTTTTGGTTCTTAGGAAATTTCAGTGCTTCCTTCTCTGTGTGTATGCGTTTAGGGCAGGTCCCTCTCTTCAGCATATTTTGTGGTTTGTGGATCTCTTGTCCAGAAGTGTAACTTACTTATTAGATGAAAAGAATAGTAATGGTAATATTTGCACCACCTACCAGACAGAAATTATCAAAACTCTGTGACCTAACACAGCTAACAGCTAACTGATATTCATTCTTTCAAGTGAAAGTTTTTTTATTTCAGACAGGAGATCCATAATGGCACCCTAAAAAAACCATCGATCGGGATATACAACAGACTGACCAAGGTAAAGGCTTGACTAGTAGGCGAAATGTTGCCACACTAGAGATAGAAGAACAAAAAAAACCACGCAAGGCTGTTTCCTTCATCAAGGTTAACCTTAAAATGAAAGCACTTGTTGATTTTTTATATTCTAATTCATTTATTGTGACACAAAATGATAAAAATGTTCGTGTATAAGCCTACTTCTCACTCTAACAATTAATAAGACATATAGCAACACAAAAAAAATTCATTCGCAAATAATGAAGAATTTCAGCAAGCAAATTGATCAAAATAATATTCCTTTGTTAATCCCAACTTTACTTTTATACTCTGGCTCGAAGTGAATGAAAAAGTAGCATTTAACAGTGCAATCGCAAAATGTAATCTTTCCATTGTTGCGAATTCTATATACATCAATAGACTTTGGATCTTAATAGCTGTGTGATTACTTGAAATTATGTCATGCATGTTGTATGTATATCATTTCATTTTAAGCTGTAGGATACATTCACCTCTATTTTAAATCTTTAGTATGCCCATTTTGTGTTTGCCTCATTCATCTAATGTACTTTATAGCAGTTGATCATTAAATTAGAAATCACCAAAACCTTGTCCTGTGCTGATCAGAATTATTGTAGTGTCTGTTTCCACGAACAGACCAATGGATGGAAATTTTCTTGCATAAATATTTAAAAGTCAAAAACAACAAAAAGGGCATCAAATTAATTAATTATTTTCATTTAAGTGTGCACTGCAATATTTTGCCTGCCCTACCATTGTTACTGAGCACCAAATGCTTCATTTTGCCAACTACAATGTTAAATATACTTAAATATTGTTTACTGTTGTCATATCTTCTGTGATATTAAGTTAATAATTAATCAAATGCTTCTTTCCACTGAAAGTGTTGAGTTTATAACTGAGGACTACCAGTCCTGACTGCCATAGCTGTTGGCATCTAAAGTAGTGTGTTCCAACCCTCAAAGTAATTAAAATCACTGAATCTTGGTAAAACCAGCAGAAGCATGGTACACACAGTAGAGTTTGTGGCCATTGTCATTAAAATGAAATATAAATAAAAAATTATTTAGTCAAATTTCTTGATCATATATTTGTAGTAAAGTCCTGAGAGAAGAATGTTCTTGAAGTTTATATTTTGTTGCTCCAGTCTTAATAGGAATTCTAGCTAATTCACAGTTATAAATATAAAAAGCTATTCACCAAGGACCAGCACAATTCAGCAGAAACATTTCTATAATCTTTCATGAGATTTTGACAGAATTTATCAATATATAGGGTAAAACTTAGCTACTACATTATTCTGAAATAATTTTCTTCTAAAATAGCAACATCTGGTATTGACTATGCAATAGAATTTCTAGAAAATTCTAAAACGCTTTGAGTTCCATTTACGAATTTATGTATTTTCACAAGAACCAATTAGATGTTCCTCATGAAAGTGGACAATTTTTCAGTAACATTTGGGTTTAACTGAAAAGCTATTCCATGTTATTAAGTGTGGAAAACCTTTCAGCTAGCACCAGTTTTCACAGATTTCTAAAAGATTGAAGGATACTTTGCAGACCTCTTCCTGAGAGCCAAAGTGGGAATAGCAGAGCTGATCTTTTATCTTCTTCTTGGCATTCTGTTGTAAGTATCATTAAGCATGACAGTTTTTAAAAGTCTTCTGTTTCAGAATACCCATTTACAGAACTCAGTATAAAATCCTGTTTCTCCTATGAGAGCACAAAGTAGTTTAAAATGCAACCTGATTTAATATAATTGCCATGTTCCAGTCCCTTACCTCTCCATTTGAGAAAACAACAATTTTTATGAGTTTGTTATTTTCCTTTTTAAATACACTTTTTAGATAAAGTGTAACAACCAGCAATTTCTTTCTCCCTTGATAAAAATACAGTGAAAATGAGCTCCCTCTCGTACTCACCCTCATTAAAGAAGACTCAGAAGAAACACCTGTCCTCTCAAGTGAGTAACAGATCTCTGCCAAGGGTGACAGAATGAAAAATTTGGGATTCACGACAATAGACAACTCATTGCCTTCTTTCCATTTTTTTTTTTTTATGGTTTTCAAACTCTGAGGTGTTGATATTCTTAGATAGTACAGTGAAATATGTCACTCTCAAGTCCCCTTCCTCAAAGAACACATTTCAGCCCATATCACTGAAGTTCCAACACCAAGCTCTAGGACAGGGAGGTGGGGGGAAGACATTGAATGGTCCATTTTTAGACCTCTGAGCTAGACACTCTATCTCTCCTATTTAGATGTAGACAAACAGGTAAAAAGTGTTTCTCCTCTTCAGAAGATGCCATTGGCGGTATTAGTAATAATAAATGTACTTATACCACCAGCAGCAATAAAAGCATTATGAGCAGTAAATGTTGGTAGTCTTAGCAAATTCACAGTTCCCCAAAGTCTATTAGATACCCAACAAAAATACACCAAAGCCAATACTGAGCCAAATTCCTTATTGATAATGAAATTATGAGAGTGGCATAAATATTTGAGGATTTACAGAAATGTACAATATATGTAGTAAGCTCTATTCATCCTGTGGATTTGAAACCTTGACAATTTACTGATGCCATATTTTCAAGCACTACTTCTCTGCAGATTTTAAAAATAGGAGATTCTTACCTAAATACATCTCTCGCAGATAACATTTTAAGAAAAGCATGACAAATTTTGCAGCTGCCAATAAAATTTTAAGATTTGACAGCATCAGAAAAAAAATAACAACAATAACAAAAACAGCATTATCCTATTGCTCTCAGTGGAGTTATTCTAATTTTGTACAAGTTGAGAATCCTATCATAGTTTCTACCGCAAGTAATTTATGATCTAATTAAGAACTTACTGCTTTGTCAGCATTAGGTAACACAGCAGGTAGGGAACCTGAGTTTTAGAGAGAATACCTCTCTTGAGTCTGTATAGCGACCAGTATTACAGGCTAAATTGTTCTTGCAACAACCTGGACAACAGCTTGTGCAGCTACAGATGTCAAATAAATTAGCTCATTTTTTAAATCCTTTGAGGGTCTTTCTCTCAAATCACAGCAACTACAGTCTAATTCAGCTGTTTAGGAACCCAACACTAAACCATGAACTACTTGTGTATAACTTTATGTGCAAGTATGAACTATCTTTTCTTGTTGCATGGAGTAAGACCTTTTCAAATTAATGTGTTACATCCAGTGTCTAGTAGAGAGCTTCCTCTAGATCAATTAATAACATTTTCTGTGGGTTGTTTGTTGTTGTTTAAGGTAGAAAGAACTTTGATACACTAATGCCAAAATCTTCAGTCATCACCACTGAATTTGGTTGGGCTCTGAGCCTGTAGATTTGTAGTAGACATGTATACCAGCTCATTTCAGGCTTAGCAAGCCAAAACTAGACAGTAAAAAATAGATAAATTAATCCACCTCAGTCATTTCATAAGGGGAAAGGGATAAAAGCTTTTGAAGTTATTATTTAAGTAGATTCTAAGATGAATCTCTATACATGCTACAGACTCCTGTAAACTGTATGTAGAATGACCAGACATCAACACAATCCAGGAAATATTGATATAGCATACACCATTTTATCTGCTTCTACTAACTGGACAGCATTATTCTTCCCTAGGTACACTGTATATTCTGAATTGTTGACAGGTTTCTGCATAGATTGCTACATATATATTGTACTGAAGGAGATATAATGAAGTATTGGCAAATGCAACATGTAAGTGCCTCAGAAAAGGGGCATATTAATAGTAGCAATAATAGTGGGAAAANAAAAAAAAAGAGCTGAAGCTTTATTTAATTGTGTTTTATTGAAAACATTGACAACTGTTTTTAATTTTCAGTGATAAATTTGTCTTTACTCAAAGCTAAGCTACCTTACTCCGAAGAGACAGAGTGACATTAACTAATGAGATAAAGTCAGATAGCAATTAATGTGAGATGAGAATTTATTCAAATATTGTTTTTACCAGGTCCGGGTCTTCTTTTTTTCAGTATTTGAGCCTGAAACTAGGGTTTTTGTGTTTACTCATAACATAAAGAAATCTCCTGAGATTATTTCAGTTGATTTTGTTTACAACAGAACCAGTTTGTTCTAGATTAACATGTAATTTAATCAGTCTCCCAAGCTTTTAGTGACTTAAAGATTTCAAAATCAATATTTAATAAAGATAATGCTTAGTATGCCCCACACAAAGTGGGTTCTGCCTGCCTTTTCTAATAACAGCACACTGCTCTCCTCTATCTCCAGTAACTGCATTTAAAAATGAAGTCATTTAACAGAGAAGTATTATGAATAAATTTTACCTGCTTTTGAAAAATTAATTCAAGTGTTAGAAGATACTTTTTGTCCCCTGAAGTGTAACCTTCCTTCTGCCTCACTTTTCCTTCCAGTAGAGAAGAAAGTAGTTGTTTTCTCAGTGAAGAAAAAATGTGTTCTTTGAGGGACTGAAGAGCCATACAAACTGACACAGAGGGGGAGAGTGCACCTATTGTGCTATTCAGACAATCAGATGAGTAATATTCTGCTTCCTCTAAGTCAGGTAACCTGGATTTTTTAATTTAATTTAATTTTTTATTTTTATTTTTTATTTTTTTGCCTACATCAAGTGGAAATAGAAGATGGATCTTTTTAAAGTGTAGATTCCAGGAGTATTCAAATCATGCACTCAGAATAAGTAATCCTCTTTTCTCATTGCAAGTAGTAGAGAAAAATACAGAGAAAAAAAAACAAATTTTCTCAAATTAGCTGCAAAAAAATCTACTTTTATAATCAACAAAATGAGAAAAAAGAATTAAAAAAGAGACTATACTGGGATGAATTTTTTAATACATTGTCTATACACTTAAACAATTTGGTTTAATATCAAATGAGTTGGATCTTGAAAAATAAGTTTATGAATGTGAAATTAAGATCCTCACTAATCATCAGTGTAGATGTTAACTTCAAAGGTTATCCACCACTACCCACCCACTGGCCTAATTCATAACGTACTGAATTTCTTGAATCAGCTCCTACTGAACTGAACATAGTTGAGATTGTGTAAAAACTTGGTTTTGTTGTTGCTGATTTCTTTTTTAAAGCTTAGCTTTCCATTAAAAATAATTTAATAGAATTTTTTTTTCCAGATCTGTTTAGGAATGCAATATACAGAAGAATTTAGAACTGAAACAAAAGAATTTTTCTCTAGCTAGATTCATCAACTTAATATATACCAATCATATTCTCCACAAGGATTATTAATTCTTCAGTAATACCAACATGTCTATTCTGTACAGAATCAAACATGACACTTTACTGCTTTTAAGGAGTTACAGTCTTTTTTCTTGAAATATGTTATTTAAATATTTGTTTTTGTTACGTGGTGAATAAAAGTATACTGGCTTTATTATCTATAAAATTCTGTGTATCTCTCTGGGTAACTGTAATCTAGCATGCCATTGCACAGCATTTTAATAAATAAATGTAAAAGTTCCTGTGATGCCTTGAAGATCGAGTATCTGTTGTGTCATGGGATACTTCAGTTTAGCTAATCTTGTGGGTGCTTGCCACTTCTACAATTTGGAGGTCAAAATTCCAGTGATTCCCTTGCTCTGATCATACAGCTAATTGTGGGTATACATAAATCACTTATTTATTTTGTCTAGGGGCATTTTGCTGAGGGTAAAGCAAAACTTCTGTTTAGTTTATTATCAACACAAAGTAGTTATTCTTTGTGTTCCTCTTTTTCTTTCCTTTACTGCCTCTCCCTCACCCCAGAGCTATCTTACACTACTTATCATTTTTCTCTATTCACTTGTATAATTGTGCAAATCATATGAATTTATATTTTTCCTGTGTTTTTTTTTCCTTTCACTTTTTAATAATCTTCTCCTCCTCCTTTCAAACTATGCTTCAAAAAGTTAATTTAGGAGAGAGATAGAAGGAGTAGAGCTTTCCTTATAAGATCTGGGTTGGACCTATAGGTTTTCTTCTATGTACAGAGAGTGGTATTGAATATGTGTACCCTTATGAGAAATACAACATGATGAGTAAATCATGAAGATGTACCATGGAGGGAGCATGAGAGTATCCTTTATTATTTTTAGTACAGAAGAAGCAGCATATGAATGCTTCAATTTATACTTATTTTAACCTCTGCTTTTATATATCACTACTATTATTGACAAAAGCTTCTTTTCTACTTTTCCAGTTAATGGAAGCAGCTGTCTTCAAAGATTCAGACAGTGAAACTAGAATGGATTGTCTACTCTATTCTCCTGTATGATACAAACTGTTATAAGGACTGTGAATTAGTGCTTGTTTGAAGTAAAACATATGTCTTAGGAACACAGCCACTATTGATTTTAAAATTTCTGGTGATGGAAAATCTACACTAGCCCTTGATAAGTTCTTCCCCTGTTAAATTGTTCTGTTTGATAAATACATAGTCTTTATTTCTACTTTGAATTTGTATTTGGTCTTCTAAATCCTAGTGTTGTATATGTGTTCATACTGTATTGAGTCAGGGCAAAGATGCAGTCTGCACAGAATGATAAGTGCTTGCACTTTCTCCACAGCGAATAGAAGCAATTCTTTGTTTCTGAAGGTAGAAACCAATGTGCTAAGGAAATAACTTCCCAGGGCTAACCAAAGCAATTCAGCAAGGAATTCCCAACCACCTCATAGTGTTTTCAGACTTGGACAACTCATTCAGTATATGCTAAATACATAGATTCTTTAAGTGCTTTCAGCATGAAAGTGTTTGGATCTTCCCATTCTACAACTCTTCCAGCATGGCATGCTGCCCAATGCACGTAGGTAGATGTTACACTACCTTTCTCCTTTGGAAGACACTGATAAATGCAATAGCTGATGGAAAGTAATTTCATGTCATTGTTAATTACTGCATTGTGAATCCAAGGGGCAAATGGCAATACACAGAAAAATATAACTGTTTCTCTGAATCTAATAATAAATTATGTTCTCATTTTCCAGGATTACGAAGTATATGAGAAGGGCGCAAACTGTAAAAACACAACATTGATCCATGATTTGGAAACTTGAGTGCTCTAAAATTTACCTTTACATCTAAAAAATTATTCTGCATGTAGTACAAGTTTTTTCCATGGGGTCTTTGAGGACTCCAACTTCATTGCCTTGCAAACCATTTTATCTAGGCACTAACCTTCAAAATAGAGAAAGGTTAGCAAGAAAAGGTTTGTTCTTTCTTACAGTGGGAAGAACATCATTGATTTTTTTTTTTTTCTTCTTAATTCAGGCCATTCTCTGAAACCACTTATAGGCTCTTAACAAGCAATTCTATCAGGAAAAAAAGTCCTTTGCAAAACTTTTTTAAAGAGAGATGAGGAGAGCAGAGGAGAGGAGAGGAGAGGAGAGGAGAGGAGAGGAGAGGAGAGAAAAAAGAAAAAAAGAAAAAAAGAAAAAAGAAAAAGAAAAAAGAAAAAAAGAAAAAGAAAAAAAAGAAAAAGAAAGAAGAAAG